>JANHGL010019743.1:28533-41512 GCA_024611195.1 Ceyx melanurus
GTTCCTGGGTGACTTGGTCTAGGTGATCCTGCTCAGGCAGGGGGGTTGGACTGGATGATCTTCTGGGTCCCTTCCAATCTCTAACATTCTGTGATTCTGTGAAGACACCATTAAAGATAATGTAGTTCAGTCTCCCTGCAGTGAGCATGGACATCTCTAACTACATCAGGTTGCTCAGAACCCTCCTATCCATCCTGACCTTGAATGTTTTCAGGGATGGGGCTTCTACCACCTCTCTGGACAATCTGTGCAAGTGTTTTACAACCTTTATTGTAAAAAAAAAATCTTCCTTATATGTAGTCTATATCTACCTCTTTTTAGATAAAACCATTACCCCATGCCCTGTCACAACAGATCCTATGAAAAATATTGTCCTCACCTTTCTTATAAGCCCCCTTTAAATATATGAAAGCCTGCAATAAGGTCTTCTTGAAACTTCTCCAGGCTTAACAACCCCAACTCTCTCAGCCTTTCCCCATAGGAAGGGTGCTCCAGCTGTCTGATAATTTTTGTGTCCCTACTCTAGAACTGCTTTGACAGGTTCATGTATTTTCTGTGCTGAGGACTCCAGAGCTGGACACAGTACTGCAGGTGAGTTCTCACTATAGCAGAGAGGCAGAAGCACCTCCCCTTGACCTGTTGCTCAAGCTTCTTTTGATGCAGCCCAGGATATGGTTGGTTTTCTAGGCTATAAGTGTGCATTGGTGGCTTATGTCCAGCTTTTCATTCACCAGTATCCTCAAATCCTTCTCCAAGAGTTGCTCTCATTTCTTTCATCCATTACCCTGTACTGATGTGGGGGAATGCCCTGACCCATATGCAGGATCTTGCACTTGGCCTTGTTGAACTTCACAAGATTAACACAGGCCCAATTCTCAAGTTTGTCCAGGTCCCCATGGATAGCATCTCTTCCTTCAGGAGTGTCATCTGCACCACTTATCTCGGAGTCAGTTTGCAAACTTGCTGAGTGTGCACTAGGTAACTGATGAAAATACTAAGTAGTACTGGTACCCATAGAGACTCCTGAGAGATGCCACTTCTGAATCATCTTGTCTTCCTCCATGGGCTGTAAAAGGATGCATGGGAGACTGGGTGGCTAAGTAGGAGGATAAAATTGGTTACTAAAAATTGATATGTTCCTTCTCCAAGCACATTCATTGTTTTCAACTTTTGTTCATTAATAATATTCTGAAATGCTTTGCTAACTCAAAACACTCAAATGCTTTCTTGTCTATAACTCATAATTGGGACCTTGATGGTTGACCTTTATCTGAAAGCCTAACTGTTACACCATTTTTAGTATTTTTTTTCTTTTCCTGAAGAACTTAAAGAATCCATAGAAAGGAGGAAACGAGGAAGTAATTTTCATACTTTTGCGCAAGCCTCCATTCTATCATCTATAATAGATCACCTAGCAACCTGCCATCACTGCAGGGCTGGACTGTGTTTGCTTTGTCAGAGATCAGATTTGGTACAATAGTTCTTTTTTTTTACTGTAGGTAGACTGTACAGTGATGGATGATAGATATTGCCTAAAATAGCATACATAGAAGAGACATCTCTAGGATAAGCACATAAGATTTATGAGCCCACAGGTGCCCATAAGTCGCCTTACCATCCCCAACAATTATGCTTGCTGAGATGGAAGTGATGTGGAGCAAATAGAATGTAAGAATGTTTGTAGAAAGTACCTCAAACATAATATTCATGCTTATGAAAGTGTACATGTATGTCTAAAATCCAATTGTGTAAGACATGTATGTATGTTAGAATCTTGGAATTAGTTGATTCTGTTGGGGAAACTGCTGAGTCTCTCAAGCAGATGATTTACTACTGCCCTCTTTATTCTACTTTGGTCCATTAATTACTTACTCAGGTTGATTCATCCCCTCTGCCTCCACTTATAATGCCTAGAAAATATAAACCTAAAAAAAGAAAGAGAACATTTAGTTGCACTATCTGCTTCCTCAAATTACATTTTTTGTGTAACTTATACAGAAAGTAATTTGTTCTGGTTTAAAAGATTTCTGTCTTCAAGCTAGTATCATCATAGTCTGGGCTACTGCACTGTATTACAGTATGTGTTAAATTATTGCTTTTCCTGCAGTGAATAGCGTCCAACAAGACAACAACCTGGAAACAAGAGCATACATGTCTCAAAGACTGGAAAGGCAGCAATTCAAACACTTCCTAGAATGGCAAGCTCATTTTCCCACAGGTGAGTGGGTTATGACTCACTAGTAAAAGATTTGACAGATTTTTATTACACTACCCTTAATTTTAACAGCCTCCTAGGAGGGGCTCAGTGGGAGAGAACTTTTTATGTCAGGCCATAAAGTTGAAGTAGTTACAGACCTGCAAGCAGAGTGTTTCAGCTTTGTAGGCAGCATTTAGAAGTAACCATCTTAAACTTTGAGCAGATTACAAGAACCATAAAAATTAGACCAAAATGGGAATAAGAATAGAAAGTTGATTCACTTGGAGCTGTCTGGTGCAGGTTATAGACAAAACACACATTTATCAGATGTTAGAATGACCCTGTGCTTGGGATTGTGGACAGTGGCATGTAAAGAATCAAACTATATTTATTAACAAACAGTTGTAGTCTCTTTATCAGCAGAAATGCCAGTGCAAACACCAGACAGACCAGCACTTCTGCCATATGGTCTCTCTCCTATCCATCTATTCTAAGACACAAATGACAAAGGGGTCATTAATTTCCCCATGCACTCAGAACTGTGATGTGGCATGTCACTGTGATGCCTGTTATACAAACTCTCCAAGTAGGACAACCAAGGACAAGCAAAAGCAGGAAGACTGGTCTTTTAGCTCCCCAGCCTTGAGTTGAAGAAGAGTGGCTTATGTGAGCATTTCAGAGGCAAATAAATACAAATCAAAGTTTTATTTCATAGGAACACGAGGGGACAAATGGAGAGACATAAAATCACTAGAAAACATTTCCATCTGCTTTCAGATAGCCAAACAGCAGTATCAAATCCCTGTTTCCAAGTGTCCACAAACAATACTCAGCTTCCAGTTGACTTCTGCATGAGTAGCTCCTCTGGGTAACTAGGTTTTACCACCACCTTATTTCCTTCCTCACACTCCCTCTGCACGGGGAATGTCAGTGGCTTTTCACTGTTTGAGGTAAAGGTGTAGTTTTCTGAATGGAAGTAGGGAGAAAACAAGAACAAGAAACCCCATGAGGCTGGTACTCTCTGCAGCAAACTCTGTATTGGAGAGAGGAAAAGCATTAATCCAGCTGCTTTGTGAAGAGGAGTGAAGTAGCATCCAATTCTTTCAGAAATGTATGTCACAGCAGCAGCACAGTCACAGAGATATTTCTCATGTTTTTCCTTTGATGTGTAGCAGTTGGGGTCCGTGGAAGAACAGTTTACCTGATTCCTGCAGGCAGGTTATAGACCTTGGTCTCATGTTGCTTTGTGACATCTGCAGCACTTCTCTACATATTGAATTCCTTCTTTTGTCTTCTTTATTATTTTTTTTTCTTCCCTAAAGTCTATTAGATTCTTCTGATTTTATTTCAAAATTTTATTGTTAGTGACCTAAACCACAAATCGCCCATCAAAAGGCCAGAATTGCTGTTATTGGTGCAGTACCATCTGTACACAAGCTCTGCCTAGCCAAGGAGATTCTGCCACAGCAGCAACAGGTGCCTTTACTAAAGGCTCTGTCACAATGTAGGGGCAGATCTAGTGCAAACATGGTTCAATGCAATACTTTTTGGTACCTCCAGAGAAGACACATAACAGCAGCTTCCTTAAAAGAGCCAGAGCCCCATTTCTCCTGTTGCGAGTAACCTGCCTTGCTCTCAGTTACATTCAAAAGAGGCATAAGCCATTAGAACATAATAGATGTTGTCCTCAAGTCTGCCTTTATTCTAGCTATTTGTTTCCTGGGAAAAGGGGCTTCCAGCCTGCTCATTCACAGAGCCCCAGTGTGTCCTGCCTGGAATAGCTTCAAGGCTGGGGATTTTAAGAAAAAGCAGCTTCCTTTCTTCTCTTCAGACAGACAAGTACAGTTGATGTGGCTAGCCACGGTGCAATTCCTACCTATTGTCAGGGAAATGAGAAAGACAAATAAAAGGAGTCACAGTAGTCAAAATGCAGTATTTGTTTCTAAAAACTCAACCATGGCTGCTTGTTTGGTCCCTCCTATTTGCCATCTTTCAGATATGCAGTTCAAGATGGATCAGAATATTTCCTCAACTCTCCACTAATTTTTTTGTTTCTTTTTCCCAAAGGACTTTTTCCTCCCTTTTCTCACTATTTAAGTATCTCAGATTCTCAACATCCTTAAAATCATTCTGCAGTTTCCATTCCAGCTTTTCCTTTCTGCTTTGCTTACCTCCCCTTTACTTTCATAGTTTCATAGGATAGCTAATTCAAGTTGGAAGGGTTTTCTATCGAAGCTTTTGCACAAATCCAGTTCAGCTCTCAGCTCAAACCAAGTGGCTCAAAACTTTATCTTTGCAGGTCTACATAACCTCCCTGAGCTGCTTGATCCAAAACTTTCTCAGTATCGCTATGTAAACATTGCTACTTGTAGACATCTCCAAAAGTGATTCCCAGTAGTCATAAGAGGGAATGATCAAATTATGTGCAAATCACGACAAGTGACATAATGCGAACTCAAAGATGTGAGCATGGTTCTGTTCAGGTACACTCTGCCTCGTGGGAATGTATCCACACCAGCTCTCACTAGATGCTACAGAGGCATAACCAAATGCAGAAAATGGCATGCAAGCATTGAAGAAAATCAAGACAGTTTCTTTGTGATGCTGAAGCTAATTGTAATTACATTTCATACTGATGTATCTGGTATATGTTTATTGCTTTGTACTCTATTTGCATATTGAAGAAGTCAATTATCTCTTCAATTTGCAGTCCCTGGCTCATGTAACCCTGAGTGAATGTTTAGAATTACTCATGAAAGAGTCATACTTTATTACATTTCATCTAGAAGAACCAGTAACAACCATTAATAGAAACAATTATTACATTTTTGATAAACTTGTTTGGACTGGTCAGTAGAAAGCAAATTGAATAGCTGAACTTATGCATTGCCTGCGTCATTAATCTATAACACCATACTGTTATCTTTACTAACTGAAAAATCACTTTGATTAACTGAAAATATACTTTTTTTTCCTCAGACTCCCATTCATATTGTCTCTCCATTACTGGTCTTGTGTATATCTGCACACACATGAGTGTTGGGACTGGTCTCCAAAAGGAAAAGCAATTTAGAAACCAACGTTTGCACATAATGTGGATGAAGACTTGGCTGGTCAGGGGTTTGGTTTGTTTTGATTAAGGTTTACCTAGTGCAACTAAGGAGCTCTTCCCTCCCAGCAAGTCTATTAGAAATCAAAAGCATGTTGGTCCCATTCAAGTTCTTGTCTGGGAAGGTGACAGATTACATAAAGAAATGTGAAAGGGAGACCAACAACCTTGAAGAAAAGCAGCAGGTTTAAGCAATAAAGGAGAGGATGAATGTACAAAGATCAAAGAAATCAATACCATTTAATCCACATTTGTGTCTTAAATCAGTATCTTATCTGAAGAGCCTGTGTCAAACAATGTTGCTACCAAAAAGCCTTTTAACCATTTATGGTATTTGTACTTTACAGAAACCTCAATGTTTCTTTCAGAATCCAAGAGATATCCTCACCAACACAAAGCTCTTTTTGGGGGCCTTTTTGAAGCTGAGTGAAGCCCTTTGGCTGGTGGCTGCCAGTTGATGGGCAGACTGCTGAGAGAGTCTGGGTGGAGCCAGCACCAGCTGCTGTTGATCAGCTCACTGGGCTATAACAAGCCTCGGGCGGGTAGGGGAAGGTAGTATAGAGTGAGCAACTACTGCTTTCTGTGTGTCTTTGTGGGGGCTGCAGTTTGTTGGGCAGGGTGCTGAGCTTCTGCTAGCGCATAAGGTAAGTTTAATACCTTTAAGTAGTCAGAGGTGCTCATCTCAACTACCCCTTGAGTTGCAAGGTGTTTGTTGCTGTAGAGGTCCAGCAATGGTTTCTACCTGACTGATGACTGCTGTTAGAAAAGCTGTGGTCTTGCAGACAGAGGCCCCATGCAAACATGTTGGTGTTCAGGTCTCTGGTTACAGAGAGGGATGGAACCTGGTATGGGCAATGGTGGGTAGTGTAGGCAACACCTGTGTCAGATGTGACCAGGAGAATGATCTGCTCAGTCAGGTGGTTGATCTGCTTGGCTGGGTGGCTGAGTTGAAGGATGAAGAGGTTGAGGAGTATCAAGGAGTGTGAGGGAGAGATTAAAAGGTGGTGGATCCCTCCCTGAGAAAAGGAAACAGTTGTGGTCCCATATAAACCAGGGGATTCCCTCCCCTCTCATCACCAGGCAGTAGGAGGGGACCTCAGAGAAGGGGGAGAATGGAAACAGGTCCTTGCTCAGGGAAGCAGGTGAATCCCCTCCCAGCCTCCCCCACCTCCCCAGTTACCCTTGCAGAAAAGGCATGGGGCCCTGGAGGAAGAACTGCCTGTTGAAGTAGATGGTTCACTCGGGCCAGAAATGCCAGAAAGAGCCAATCAGCATAGATCCAGCATCACAACTGGCTCCAAAAGGAAAAGTAGGACTTCAGGACTTCAGGAAAAAGGACTTTAGACTGGGAGCAGATCTGCTATTTAATCTTGAAAGAAATTGGTGTTCATTCTGGAATGTTCTGCAGTTATGCACAGGCATGAGTGGTCTGGTTTGCAGCCCCAGCACAGGGAAAAGATTTCACCAAATCAGCCTTTTTTTTTTTCAGCTTTCTCAATTGCTACTGCCTGTATGGCCTTAGAGCCTGTTTCTGTGGAGGGCTGAAGAAAGCCCTGGGGTGCAAAAAGGCTTGCAGATACTTATTTCACTCTAGATACAGCTTTAGTCGGCACTTGCTCTGGCTTGTTTTGCATCACTTCTAAAGAGATATTTTTGAGTTGTGTCCACTTGCTAAGCTCTGCTTAACTTTCTGCACAGGCCCTCAGATTCAAAGACAGTAGCCTTAAATAATGCCCATTAATTTACCCTGGAAGCAGCAAAGTGCCCTTGTGGCCAAGGCCAATGCCAGTCTGGGATGTATTAGAAGGGGTGTGGTTAGTAGATCAAGAGAGGTTTTCCTGCCCCTCTGTCCTGGTGAGGCTGCATCTGGAATGTTGTCCAGTTCTGGGCCCCTCAGTTCAAGGACAGGGAACTGCTTGAGAAATTCTAGCACAGAGCCACAAAGATGATTAAGGGAGTGGAACACTTCCCTTATGAGGAAAGGCTGAGGGATCTGTGTCTCTTTAGCTCAGAGGAGACTAAGGGGTGACTTTAAATGTTTATAAATATGTAAAGGGTGAATGTCACAAGGATGAAACCAGGCTCTACTCAGTGTCCAATGACAGGACAAGGGGCAATGAGTGCCAACTGGATCAAAGGGGGTTCCTTGTAAAAGTAAGGAGAAACTTTTTTGCAGTGAGGGTGACAGAGGCTGGAATAGGCTGCCCAGGGAGGTTGTGGAGTCGCCTTCTCTGGAGACATTCGAAACCCAACTGGAGGTGTTCTTGTGTGACCTCAACAACAACAACCCCATGTATCAGTACAGGCTGGGGGCTGATCTATTGGGGAGTAGCTCTGGAGAAAGAGACCTGGGGGTCCTAGTGGACAGGAGGATGCCCATGAGCCAACAACGCGCCCTTGTGGCCAAGAAGGCCAATGGCATCCTGGGATGCATTAGGAAGAGTGTGGCCAGCAGGTCAAGGGAGGTTCTTCTCCCCCTTTACTCTGCATTGGTGAGGCCCCACCTGGAATACTGTGTCCAGTTCTGGGCACCCCAGTTCAGAAAAGACAGAGATTTACTGGAGAGAGTCCAGCACAGGGCCACCAATATGTTTAAGAGAGTGGAGTATCTCCCCTATGGGGAGAGGCTGAGAGAGCTGGGGCTTTTGAGCCTGGAGGAGACTGAGGGGGGACCTCATCAATATCTGTAAATCTGTTAAAGAGTGAGTGTAGAGAGGATGGAGCCAGACTTTTCTCAATGTCATCCAATGACACGACAAGAGCAATGGGTGCAATTTGGAGCACAAGAGGTTTACGGTAAACATAAGGAAAACCTTTTTCTCAGTGAGAGTGACAGAGCTCTGGAACATGTTGCCCAGGGAGGTTGTGGAGTCTCCTTTTTTGGAGACATTCAAAATCCGCCTGGATGTGTTTCTGGCTGACTTAGTCTAGGTGATCCTGCTCTGGTGGGGGGGTTGGACTAGATGATCTTCTAGGTCTCTTCCAATCCCTAACATTCTGTGATTCTGTGACTTGTTTTTCCTCGGCTTCAACCTGCTGAGTGCACAAACAGGTTCTGCAGCCTCTTCTGTCCTCCAACTTTGAGTGTGTGTGCTCAAGATCAGCTCCTGCATGTCATGGTTATGAGTGCAGCTTCTGGGAAAGAGATGTGTGAGAAGAGGCAGAAGCCTTGACCCGGGCCTCCACCTGGCTTGAGGGAAGCTTTGGGACCTAACTCAGGCCCATGGTTATTGTCTGAGCTTCATTGTAGGGATGCATGTGCCCAGCCTTACGCTATGCTTACCTTCTGACTCACCTTCCCAGCTTGAATTCAGACCAGGGCCATCACCACATCCCTGTCTAGCAATCAAGGCTTGCCCTGGTTACCCCTCTGACCTGCTTTGCTCTTCTTGTTTGTACCATGGAATGGGGCTCTTGTTTGACAGTCTCTGTCTTTTCCTCTGGGGTCACGCTCCCTTGCAGAGCAGCCCGGCTCCCTAAGAGGCCTGAAAATGCTGAGAGAACAAAGATAACATCATAAGTCCAGGATCAAATGTTGGAGCTTCAGGCCTCTCACTGCTCAGAAGATATATCCTTCAAGGAATTATTTTATTACACCACCCTGCATATTACTTCTTATTCAAGCAAGATAACTCATTGTCAATACTGTTGAATCCTTCTAAAAGACCCGACAGATTAGCACAGATAAATGTACACTGCTCATTGTTAGGAAAATTTATTCCAATTTAATGACAAAAAGATGTAATTAATTCCATAAGTGAAATTGATGATTAGGTAAAATACAAACAAATATTACATGGACATGTAAATGGCATTGAGCCAGCTGCTCTGTAGATCTACTGAATAACAATGGATTTTATAAAGGTTGTCAGATGGGTAGAACTTATGTAAATGTTAGGTTCATTAGCATTTTATAGACAATTCCCAGTCTTGCCACTTTTTACTTTTTCATTTGGAGAACCTTATTAATAAAAGAGCTTTTGAAGGAGTTTTTATATGAAGTTGAAGGAAAACATCTTTCAGTAGTACCTAAATCATCATAAATTCCATGCCCTTCCTCCTGATATGCAACCTTGGGTAAGTGAAAACTTCCACAATGGTATAAAGCAAGAAGAAAAGACTACATTCAAATTGAAATACATCATCTAATGACCAAAGCTCAACACCCCACAGTACATCTTGAAAAGGGGTGTGTGTGGATCCTGTCAGTTTTGACAGCAAATTTCAATTATTATTCTTAGCAATACAGAAGCTGAAAAAGAGAATTACTAGTTGTGTGTGGGGGAACAGAGGAAAAATCACTGGAAAATATTCCTATTCACATTAGCTTAGATCTCTAGACAGAAAATGTGATAAGTTATCAGCAGCACATTAACTTAACACATGGCCTTTAAAGATTCATATGCAAGCAATTAATATGTTTTATATTTGTCCCTGGCACTACTCACTATCATAGAATCATAGATAGAATCTCACTATCATTCCAAGTCAATAGCTGTAGATAGATATCAGGTTTGCAAATGTCTTTAACATTTTAATTTTACTTTTATTGCTTGTCTGCTTTTTACTATGCTTCTCCCTTTAGGAATTCTTTTTTGCTTCTGGAAATGAGAACTTTCTCCATTAATTTCTGCTTTCATTCTGAACCAGGTATAATTTAAGAAGGTACAGACTATACTTTTCAGGTTAGACTTAGTGAATAATGTGCAGCTCCCAGGTATCTGAAATAACAGGAAGTTTGCCTAAATTCCATTTTGGAGCTTTTCTGTTGGAAAACTGGTCATTGACAGAATTTAGGTATTTTAAGCTCTCTAGATCCAGAAGAGATAAACTAGGAAAAAAATTACCCAGATGGAATTTTATGTGTAAATGACATAGAGTATGCTGAGGTGAAAAAAGCTGTCATAGTGATATGGAATGATACTGAAATATGAGCTCTTTTCATCACATTAATACACACAATGATTATGGCTACATGAAAAGAAAATAAGGAAGTCGGTCTTTTATAATAAAGCTACAACTTTCCACAGAAGTGCACATAATATGGTAGCAATAAAGAAAACAAATTACTTGCTACAAATGTCCCTTAAATTTACATTAAACTAATATTTTCTTCTCTGTTGAAAGAATAAACATAAATCCTTCAGAGACACATACTGGTAGAAAAACAACGTGCAGAAAAAAAGCAGATGATAGCATATATAGCTCACACAGTGAAAGCAAACTGGAAAAGGAAGTGCATAAATTAAAGCTTCTGTTCATAACAATGTCTATGCCTGAAGTGCAGGACAAGATAGCAAAGTTTCTGCTTGTCTTTGACCACAAGACTCACAAGACAAGATACGTAAACCCATACACAGAGACTTACATATTTGTCTTCATTTTCAAGGAAGATGAAATGTGGCTACCCAGTTACGGGCTTACTCAAAATTTAGCACCTGAACAGGTCCTATGCTTCCCTTTATTTTATTTACTCACACTGTAAAATGTTGTAAAATCATACTTACATGAGTTGGTAAAAAAAACCAGGGTTTTATTTTAAGGGAAGAAAAATATGTTTTACTATTACAGATTCTCTCTGTATATTTTCTAAGACTTTATAGTACAGTATCTTAATGGTGTTTTAAATGTCTTTAGCAAAGTGGTAGTCCAAATGCCTCAGTAAAAGGTTAACTGCTTTTGGATTCACTGCTATTGTCTGGCTAGACTCCAAAGGAGACAGGCAATAACTTCCTAATTAGGAAACAAACTTCTTAGTCATAGCTTCATGTTTTACTGGAATATGTGGGTTTCGGTTCATAAGAACTGGAATGTGGATTGATTCTGACACCTAACAAACAATGACCCATTCTCATGTAAGCAGTTCACTCCCACCTTCCTTCCCCACCTCACCCTCTATTGCCTGAATTAGTCATACAGCCAGACTGACATCTTACAACTAAAAGTAAGCAAAGTTTCTAAACTGTATAAAAGAACAATTTGAATGATGGGGGCTGATTAAGTTTTGTGGATTTTTTTTCTCTAGACATATAAATACTTTAAGAATGCAGATGTATTCTGTGATTATTTTCAAGGTCATAAAATGCAAACTATATTATACAAGAAAATAAATAAGCATGACACACAACTTGGAAAGGTCTAGGAAATAATTGAATCCCATAAATATAAATATAAATGTAAATATAAATGTAAATGTACATGTACATATACATATACATATACATATACATATACATATACATATACATATACATATACATATACATGTTATAGTACACTTCACACTTGTCTGACATAGTAAAGCCAAAGTATTATATCTATGAGATACAATCATTTGTTAGTTGCAACTTATTTAGCATGAAATTAATACAAATTTGAGAACAGTTACTTGCTGCAAATGTCCCTTAAATTTATATGAAACTCGTAATTTCTTCTCTGTTGAAAGAATAGACATAGATCCCTCAAACAAATACTGGTAGACTCAGAAAAAAACTGATCACAGCCTTGACTCACACGATGTAAACAAAATGGAAAAGGAAATGCATAAATTAAAGCTCCTTTTCTTATAAATCCCTATAGTTGGTATACAGCTCCCACTGCACAATACACATATGTAGCAGCTGTATTCTCTGTCTTTTTTGACATAATTTTCCCCATAAAATTAAGTTAGCATCTCCCAGTGGGTTTCTGGAGATGACAAAAACAGGGTGACATTGTCTACAATGAATAACAGAATCAGAGAATTGTTATGGTTGGAAAAAAACCTCTAAGATCATTGTATCCAACCATAAACAAAAATAAAACAAAACAAAACCAAACAAACAACTAAACCCCCACCAACCAAACAAAAAAACAAACAACCAAAAAAAAAACAAACAAAACCAAAAACAAAACACCTCACCTCATTAGAACACGTCCTGAAAGTACTTTATATATTTTTTAAAATACCTCCAGGGATTGTGACTCCACCACCTCACTGGGAAGTCTTTTCCAGCATCTGCCTACTCTTTCAGTAAATAAATTCTTTGCAATATCTAATCTAAACCTCCCCTGGTGCAACTTCAGGCCATTTCCTCCTGTCCTCGTCATAATTTACTTGAGAAAGGAGGCTGCACCAACCTCACTATAACCTCCTTTTAGGTAGCTGTAGAACTGTCTCCCTTCAGCCTCATTTTCTTCATACTAAACAATCCCAACTCCCTCAGCTGCTCCTCATAAGACTTATTCTCAAGACCCTTCACCAGATTCATTGCCCTTCTCTGGACCAGCTCTAGCACCCTGATGTCTGTCTTGTTTTGCAGTGCCCTAAACTGAACACAGTATATGAGGTGTAGCCTCACCAGTGCCAAGTATAGAGGCACGATCACGTCCTTTCTCCTACTGACCATACTATTTCTGATACAGGCCAGGGTGCTGTTGGCCTTCTGGGCCACCTGAGCACACTGCTTGCTCATGTTCAGCTGGTTGTCCACCAGCATCCCCAGGTCCTTTTCTGCGAGACATCATTCCAGCCACTCCCCCCACAAGTCTGTAGCGTTGCCTGGGGTTGTTGTGACCAAAGTGCAGGACCCAGCTCTTCACAGAATCACAGAATCACACAGAATCACAGAATCACAGATATTAGGGGTTGGAAGGGACCTAGAAGATCATCTAGTCCAACCCCCCTGCCTGAG
>JANHGL010019745.1:0-18595 GCA_024611195.1 Ceyx melanurus
GCAGCAGCGGAGGCAGGTGAGCGTCGCACAGCCCCTGTCCCGGCGTTGGTAGAGCGGGGTCGCGTTCCACCTCGCGGAGCGGCAGGGCCGGGGGCGCCTCCTCACTGGCTCACATCACCTCCCCTAGGACGGCCTCAGCGCCGCCCCTCCGGCGAGAGAGGTTGGCACGGGGACCGGTTGATCCGGAGGGATAACTGCTTTCCCTTGCCTGGGCGGTCCGCACACCCCGCGGGGTCCCGGCTGCGGCCCCTTAGCGCCGCGGACGGGGAGTGGGACATGAGCCAAAAGCTCTTCGAGATGGGGAATGGCTCCTGCGAGGGGGGAAACGCGGGTGGCGGGGACTCAGCAAGGCTGTAAGCTGCTCCTCACGGCTACTCGTGGCGAAGGTACACGTCTGAGCGGCGAGATAACGACGCCAGCCCCGCTTGTTAAAATGTATAACCTCCGCTCTCAAATCTATTCATTCAAAAATTTGGGGAATGCTAATAAACGGAGTGGTTCAAATGAAGATCGCTCACTGTGCGGCACCTGGGCGAAGATGGCAATGGCATGTTTTATGGCCGCAGTGTGTTAAGGGCGGGATGGCGCCGCGGGGAGCGGGGTCCCGGAGCGGGCTGGGGACACCCGACCGGCTTCGAGTGCAGAGCTCAGGGCAAGGGCTGAGTTACAGCAGCCTGCCGGCTCGTGGGGTTAAGGCTGCACTTTTTGTCTCTTTTATAGAGTTAAATGGCATCTCATTATCTTTCTTAAGGATGCTGAAAGATAAAGCAGCTGGAGTTTTAGTATGAGGGGGGGATAGCAATTCCGTGGAATATACAGCAATGTGTCCGGGTCTCCTTACTCGGATAAAACTTGGCTGCTGGAAGAGCTGCTCATCTAGGTTTCCTGCTCTGTTAAGTGAGTTCAGCAGGGTACCTTTTCCTCCTCCTCGCTTTATCTCCCTTATTAGCTTTACCTCTACTTCTTTCTCCCTGGTCCCTGTCTGTGCATCCTGAAGGTGATGATGGTGCCAAGGGGGGCTGGCGCACTGTGCCTCAGGCTTCACACCACCCTGTCTGTGCTCCCTCCAGGTACCTCTGTTAGGGAGACGGTGATCCTCGGTCACACTAAACATGAAGAAAGCAGGAGCCTCGACATTTATCATTGCATTAAAAACCTCAAAGATCAAAAAAGTAATAAATATTTTTCAGCAGGTCAAGCATTAGAAATATTTGTTGATATTAAGGCATCGATAGCAAAATAAATGTCAAGTGTTTGCAGACAGGTTAACTTTGCAATGGATGACTGCATTAAGGAGGCACTTGGCAACCACTGAGCTGGATGCAAAGTGATGCGTAAATGCCTTGTTTTGATTTGTGTGATTTCATACAGGAGCTGTTGCAATGTTACATGCTCTCTACAATCAGTGTTATGCTTCTGGGCTTTCTTGTTTCTCATGACTAGTTTCCAGCAGGGATGTGGGCTTTTCTGTATCTACTGCTGCATAAACTCTTTACTAATCTGTCTTTTTCCAATGCAATTGAATATACCTGTCTACTTGTCTATCTCTGCAATCTGTTGTGGAGACCAGTACAGCCTATGTGACAGCAGAGTGGTAGCAGTGAACTATATCTATGCAAATGGACTTCTCATTCAACTTTATTTTCACCTTCTGTAGGATAAAGTAATATTTTGAGGTACAAAAGGGAGGTTCTCTAAGTGTGAGCACTCATTGAGCAATGCACTTTGCTTTTGAAAATCTTTTTTGAAAATCACTATCTGAGATATTGGGGGTTGCTGGAGGGAGTGTGTGTTAAAATCTTTGCAAGGCTGTGTGCAAGTGATTTGAAGTAGTTTTTATACAGTAACATCTCTATGCTTATCTCCTTAAAGAGATAGACATTTGTCTACTCATCTAACAAATACTGGATTTCAGTTGGAGTAATTTTTCACAGGAAAGCTTCTAAGGTAAAATTTTCTAGGGTGTTCTCTATTTAGTAACATTGACTATAACAAACAAGCAAATTAAAGCTTTTGGCCTTAATTTCTGGAGCATGCATTTCTATGCAAAATATATGGTATAGTAATGATAGATATTTAGGAAGATAGTGGGGAGAGGAGAACTTGCAGCATATCTACTGCAGAAATGCAATTCTTCACAGCTGTGAAGTATAGCAGCACATCAGAGGTTGTGCAGGGAACTCAATAAGCATTGAGAAATAGTCCTGCCTCATAGTAAGTTAGGGAGCTTCCAGTGTGCATTCTCTATTTCTGCAGTTCACGTACGAAGCACCAGAAATTGGCATGAGACAGAATTGCAGCTGGAATTGCAGGCTCCAGTGAAATGTGCTTTCTCCAGAAAGTCATACAATAATAGACAAAGTGAACCACAGTAGGGTAGAGGCTCATACACAGTGGTTGGTTTAATATTTGATTGCACACACTGGAGGAGAAAAAAAATCTAGACACTATAATGGACATTTTAGTACAGATTTTTGCTGTGATGAGCAACAAGCAGTGCTAGAGAATCTTTTCCCCTGCAACTCCAGCTGGATGCTGATGGTTGCTAAAAAGACTACTGAAGCTCAGCTGATTTAGCAAATGCTCCTTTTTTTTTTTCTCTTTTTTTTTTTTTTGCAAGTATTGTGTTTTTATAGTAAGACAGTTAAAATTAGACTGGCCTTGTTTAAATGCAACTTTTACTGAACACTGTTCAGGCAGTTTGGTTGCAGAAGTCCGAAGTATCTGAAAGTAGAAAGTATCAGCACCAAAACTTAAGTGCATGACTTTGTTTTGTACCTGAACTTGCTATTGCAAACTCAACCATTGGAATAGTCAATCTTCAGGGAAAGAATTGTGATGGTTTTTTGTATAATGTATTCTAGCACTATCCTAGTATAAATAGCATCCTTATGAGCCTGGGAACACTTTCTGTTGATGGGTATGCATTTGATGCTTCACACCATGAAAACCTGATGTGTTTATTCTGTCCCTTGGTATCATTTTTCTATTCTGGAGTTTCCAGTGAGGAACTGGGCAGAGGATTATAAGATCCTACACTTCACTCAAGGTCACCAGAAAGATCTTTGGAATATAGCCAAGTGCTGTAACAGCCTGATTGTCCCCCTTCATTCACTTAATGAGAAAGACCTACTTGGTGAGGGTTTGTAGGGTGAGAAGCAAGAGGGGAAAGTGATTAGCTGTTACAAATTGCTGTAACTTCAACTAAGTGATTTATACCAGTTAAAGCCACGTCCCTTGCTACTGTTATGATACAGAACCAGGTTAGTATTTTGGAGCCAAAAGGCATATCTGTAAAACAAAAATCTGAAAATTAGATTTTCAATAGGAGAAAAGGCTGTTTATAAGACTATTTAAGCAGTTATCTTAGCAATTTATTGAAAGAACTCTTTTCTTTTCAAAAGACAGCTGTCAGCCTAACTCAAAGCTCCCACCCAGGATAGTGAATCTTCATGTTTTAGTGCAGGAACTGTTTTCTGGGCAAGGAAAAATTATTTCTGCTTTTGTAGTGTGGCACAGCATGTGGTTCTGCACAGGAAGTGGCAACAGTGGTGCACGGACTGAAAGGTAACTAGATCTAACTTATAATAATGAATAATTGTGGTAGAGGTGGTCTAATACTGTTCCTTGGCCCCCCCCAAAAATGGGAGGAATATGCTGGCCCACTCCAGTGGGACATCTGGGGGCCTGTGGATGGAGAAGTTAATTTTCTTCCAGTAAAGGCATCCACATCAAAAGCAAAAGTATCTGCAAATGACTTGATCTTCATGAGCATCTGGTGTAGCATCAGTTCCCAGGCTTTTGCTGTTAGTGACATCACTTGCAGAACAGTGATTTTATGCAATCTTCAAAACTATCTAAGGCATCAGCTGAAAGCATTCCTTGAATTCCCCTCCTAGCCTGAAATTGTGGCTCTTAATTTAGATGGTGTAATACAGGTTGCTGCTCATTACATGAGCCTAGAGGGGCTGTCCCAGCCAGAGATAAATGTCATAGTCATTGTGCAGTGAGGTGGATTGGGAACTGACTGAAGGGCACAGCCCAGAGAGTTGTGGTCAGTGGAGAAGAGTCTGGCTGGACACCTGTTGAGTTTCACTTCATGGGCACAATCACCAAACACAGGAGTTTGAGTTCCCTTTTTCATAGTAAAAAAGTAAATAAGTATCCAAAACACATGCTGGGCTAATAACGTTGTCTATTAAGTGTTTTACCTTTTGAATTTTAACTGATAGCTTATTCTAAATGAGTTGGCCTCCACGTTTATTATCCCCACAGGGTGCTTTAAGTTATAGCAAAATGCTAAGGCTGCCAAAAAGCCAGTCTGGCAGGCAAGGATAGCTTGAAGAACAGAGAAGCAGTGCTTTTACCCTCTGTCATGTGTTGTGTGCCAAGTTTTGCATGGGATGTGTGGAACAGCAACTTTTAAGCCACCTGAGATTTTTTTCAGTCCAAGATGGTGCTCATAGTTCTCAAGTTTATACTGCCAGAAAATTTTAAGAGGGAGCAGATGACTCCCAAGTGATGTATTTCTGCACTGCAGCGTGCATTACTGTTACTGAACAACAATTAGATTGTGATGTGGGAAAAATAGTTTTGTATTAAGCGTTTCCAAGCTTGTTGCAATTTGTTCATGCCATAATGCTGGGAGGAATCATGATGTGTTTGTTATGCACAGGGAAAGCTGGCAGGTTGTGGAGCACAGACAAGGCATTCAAAAGGAAATTGCACAGCAGAGCTGTGCTCTTAGGATGAACGTATTCTTTCTGGTCTACCAGACCATCAGGTTTTTAGGGTCTTTTGCTGTTACAATAAAATATGGTTTAGCTACTGGTATGATAGAATAGTGAGGCTTTAAATTGGGGGAAAAAAAAAAAAAGGAAACTATCTATATGAGCCTTGGTGAAATCAATGCACCAGAACAGAAGTGTTATGGGGATTAGGAGCAAATGCTTAGGATGGGCCACAATCTAGACATGTTATTTGTAGTTTCATGTAATGAGAATCAAAACAAGTGTTCACTATAGGCATTAAAATTGAGCTTTTTTTTTAATGTGTTAAAAGGTTGAAAGTCTAGGAGGAAATCTGAGAGCTACATCAGAGTGCTTCTACTTCACTTTTCAGATCTAAGAAAACTTCAAAAGACCATTTGAAAATAATGGAAAAATTTCTTTTAACATAGTTTGAGCTGGTAAGAAATTAATAAATTTCTCAAACAAAACCAGACTGGGCAAAATAGTCATCTTGGTATGGCAGTAACTTGATCCAACTAGCACTGCCTGAAAGTTCATCTACCAATCCTTGATATTGCTCAAATGCGTAAGTGGCTTACAACTGGTTCAAATAATGGACTTCATTGTTAATATGCATGTTTTCTAAAATAACGTGATGCAGATGCATAGATGTATAAAGTAAAACTGTATCACCATCAGAATTAGTCACATTAATAACTTAAGGAACTATGGGGGCACTGCTGGCTGAGCCTGCATTTTCTGCTGATGAAAGCCAAAGTATGAGAGGCTCACAGCCACCATGCAGTCTGTGCAGCAAAATTTAGGGCTAGATGCACAGCATTCATTCATGAGAGTAATCCTTTAATGTCAGTAAAGCCAGTGAGGTGCTGATGCCAAAGAAATGAATGCCCTTGGGCTTGGTTCAGAAGATACAAGCCAAGGGCTTGGTGGGAAGGCGGACAAAGGTTGCTTCATTTCACCTTTCTGCATCTCTAGGCCTTGGGCAAAGTGAGAGCTGAGTCACTGACCCTGGAAGTTACAGCAGCTTTAAACATAAACTGATTACAGAGTCTGCCAGACCCACAATGTTCATTTTTAGTGGCTCAGCACTTAAAAATAAATACCAGAAAAGCTGCCTGTTTGCTCCCATTATGTAATAGAGGTGTCTTTGGGATTTGAGAGAAGCTGTGAGCATCATGTCCCTTATGTGACAAATCCAAGGTGCTCTAATCTGTGCTGTTCTGTTGCTGACCCTAGGCGCCTGGTGTGGTGCTGAGCTCCTGGGCTCTCCTCTAGGGCTGTGGGGTAGCTGTGGAGCAGAGGCTCTTTGCTCTGAGGTGTTTTCTGCCAACCATGCTTGCTAGATTTCCAGCTTTTTTTCTGCTAATAGAGTGCAGCTAGGGGTTGAATTGGAAATCCTGCCTTGACTTGTTGCTTATGGGCATAGCTGGTCCTCCCCCACTTTCTTGGGTGGTGTTTTTCCTTTCGTCGTTTTATTTGTTTAATGTTTTCTGAAACATGAGCCTTTACCCCTGTTTCCATCTGGAAACACATCCTACTGTGATCTTGATACCTTTGCCACTTGTTTAAAAGCTGGAGCGAAGATCAGGGTAGTGCTTTGGAGCAGGGCCTCCTGAACCTTTCTTCTGTCTCGTGGGGTAGTGCCACGGCCCGATGTGGGAGGATATTCTGGGCTTGGGTAGGGTATGTGCTTTGAGGAAAGAGCTGCAGTTACGTGTGATCCTGCATTCAGGGGCCTCCTGCAACCCCAACTGCCTTGGTGGGGTGTCAGGGCCTTTCTCCTGCCCTGTGATTTCACCGTGCTGAGTGTGGAGGTGCTAGACCAGCAGGGAGGCTCATGGAACAGGAAGGGTATTTCTGTGAGAAGTCAGCTGCACTGTTTGGAGCTCAGTGGCCAGGTAGATGGTCTGGTACATCACTTCAGCCCACTGTGCTGATGGGTTGTCTTGATTAATGCGGATAAACAGCGTGGAAGAGCATCTTAGCCCTGACCAAGGGGTGTGTATGCCTTGCTGGCTGCAGCTCCTGTCTTGTCTTCTCCATGGGAGAGCTCTGCTCTGCCTCAATCACCCTGGCTGCCTCTAGTGTCATCAGGAACATTTGAAGAATGATAACAAAGAAAGCAATATTGTGGGATTGTTTGGGGGGGGAAGGTTTGAGGTGGCTGTGCACAAAGACCTGTCTGATTAAAACCACAGGGGAATGGAGATGGTGGCTAATGAGGCTGAACATACAACTCAATTTACTGAGTTATTTGAGGAAAAAGCAACCTGCCTTGGTGGAAGGTGTGGGGAAAACTAGAATGTGCCTGGAATTTCTTGATAAAAGCGCATGTTGGCTGCAAATTACTTTGGATTTGGGTTTTCACTGTGTTTTATATGAAACTTGCCATAAATGGTGACCATCAGTTACATGTGAATAAAACATTTTAAAAGTCTATGTAATGAAATCTTCTATGTAAAAATCCCATATACCTTCAATTTTCTAAAATATTTTCTAAGCTTTTTATCTAACTTTTCTCCATTTTACTTGCTTGACTATTCTGATATCCTTCTGTAAAGCCATGAATAATTGAGTAGATGAAGGGGGAGCAGTGGATGTCATTTAACTTGACTTGATGATCTCTGGAGATCTTTTCCAACTCCTAACAGTCTATGATTCTAAGGAAAGGAAAGAAAAGAATGTCATAATAATTCCCTCTTCCTCAACTGTCCTTCCCCATTATTTCTCTGCCTTTTTTCTGTCATAATCTAAGTCACTTCTGATCACTACATACTCTGCTTGTCCCAGTATCATATCCCTATTCTTGGTCTTCTTGCACTTATATCTCTTAGATCTCTTCACTCTAATATCTCCTGTCTTTTCCCCATGGTGATGATAAAATTACATGTCACTGACGTAATAATAAAAAAGCAACCAAACAAACCCACAACCATTTTTTTTTTCAGCTTTTTTTGTCATCATATGATCTCATTTTGTCCTACTTGGGAAATCTCCTAGTTTCAGTTTTGATTCCTAGCAGTTTGACTCTGGCCCATTTTACTGCTGGTAAAACCACATTTGGTGACCTCTTATCTAATCTCAAGTATCTTTCCTTCTTTGCCTTGACCTGTTGTATTTTGATATAATTCACATTCTGAGATTCACAGTTTGTTTCTTGTGATTGCAGTCTTGTCTTGACTTGTGGTAGGAGCTCCTTTTGTGTATTTTCTGGGATGATCTTCCTCACCCTTTCTTGTTTCTTCTTTTCCCTTCTATACTTTTACTGGGTCATGTCATCACAAGCAAATTCAGCTAATCTCCTTCCATTAAAGTGTGTCACCCTTATCCTGTGAAAATGTGGCACAGGGACAAAGTGTCAGATAGCATGGAGTATCTTGAAACAGTGATATTTGTAAATACACTAAAACCTGGCTGGATTTAATCTGTGCTTCACCTTCATCTTCCCTACCTAAATTTGACTTGAATGTTGATTTACACTGAAGATACTTCAGAGGATGACAAAATGTTTGTTTCACAAAGTTTTCTGTATCCTCTTCCCTTTTTATGATAGGTACATTGCTTCCTATCACTCACAGATCAACTTCTCTGAGCCAATGCCAAGGAACTTGTACAGGTTCATAATTGGAAGAGCAGGATGTTTAATCTTGTGCACTGTGTTTACAAAATATTTGATGGTGTATATTCTTGTGCCTTACTCTATTTTTAATTATTTATTTTTATTTCTTTTAAAAGATTTCCATTCTGGGACTGTCTTCTAGGGCAAACTATCATCAATGGAAGTAAAATCTGTTCTTCCAGCATTCTGGGTAAGCTTGTTGTTTGTACTATTAAAGTCTAGTTTAATGTCTTAAATGCATTTGCCACCGAATAACTCTTTTGCAAGTGGTCTTAAAAGCAGGTTTAACTTTTCCTGCCTTCTCATTATTGGGGTTGCAAGACTTGCAGTTCAGAAGGTGAGGCTAAAGCTGTCTGACTTTTGTGGGTGGAGAGCTGCTGTTTGGACTGTCACAGCATTCTTGTGTACAACTCTCCTGCCATTAACTGGACAAGGTCAAAAGCTGGTCCCTGGATTTGAAATAGATGGAAGACCACAAGCTGAAGGGAGAGATGTGGATAAATCCTGCTGAGTGTTCTTAATTTTCCATTTAAAGCTGTGGATTTCTCAGCTTGGTTGAGGACTCTAGTGCTTGTATGATGGTTATGAGAAGTATATTAATACCCAAATATATATAATACAGATTTTTGCTATTCTTTTTGCATCTAAGATAAGATTAAAAGAAAAAGTAAATTCTTAGTAGCTTTCTTCAAAAGGTCCCATAAATACATTCTCTTCCATAGGTATGTTATTTCATTGCTAACAGTTTTTGTTTCACTCATGTGTCCTTCTTTTCTGAGTTGAGATGTCAATGGTATTCAAAGCAAGGCATGTGAGAAGCAGCTTGAATCTTGATTTGTTATGACTAGAAGGATTTGAAACCAAACCATCAGCTGCAAGAGAATTCTGGGAATCTTTGAAATGAACTTGCTCTGTGATGAGTGTTCAAGATGCTTCTGAAAGGGAAAACTGTGCCAGAAGTAGATGTTACAGAGCAGCAAATACAGGAGGCTCTTCTGCAATTTGAGTGCTTGCTGCAAACCTGGAAGAATAAAGTTTGCTGGCCTATTCTGGAGTTGTCTACAAAAATGCCATTTTCAACCCTGTGTGTTTTGTTTCAGATAGACAGGACCAAATGGCGTGTTTGGAGATAGTGTAGCTGTCACCTTTCTTGTGCTGATCTTAGAGCATTGGGTGGGAAGATGATGGGTGTATGAGAGCATAACCCTGTTTGAGATTTAGGTGAAGTTGTTGTTAATCACAGCTGCTGGGAGACTTTGTCATCCCACAGAAATATTGTTCTGATAGCATTACTTGAAAAAAAAAAACCAACAAACCCAAACATTTCCTAAGGAATAGGAATGGTCTGCATGGGAAGCTCAGGATCAAGAGTTTGATACCATGCCTCTAAATTTATGCAAACAGCTATTGAGATACTTCAAAGAGGGATAGTTTTTTGCTGCTTCAGCTAAAAATCAGAAATTCAGGGAAGGAGCTTGATAATATTGTAAGTCATCCAGTAATTTAACACTGTATTACAGTTGAAATCCCATAGAAAATACTCAAAACATTGTATACTGTATTAGATGGATTAAGTGATTCATTTATTACATTCAATTCTAAAGGGATTAATAATATCTGAGTCATTGTTTCCTAGGCTTATAAATTGCAACACTGGAGTGGACCATGTGAATATCTATTCTTACTGCCTGCTCAGAAAAATGCAAGATATATCAATAGTAATCCTTTAATTTTTCTTTATTTGGCATATCTTTCTGAAAGACACCAAGGTCTTGATTGAAAGGCTAGCAGTAGTAATATGTCAACCAGATAAATGCTGCAGTTAAATGGTTTCAGTAAATAATGAGCCCTGTCTTTGGGAGCACTCTATAGCTATACCAGCTCCTACCAGCTTTCTAATGTTGTACCTCTTTTTTTTTTTTTCTTTTCTTGCTGGACTGACAAGGAATTTTTTACCTGCTTGCTGATTCTCCATTTAATTATCTATTTAGTTAGCCACTTTTGAAGTTAATTTACTATGAGCAGTGTTGATGGAGTATGGTGAATATTTTAATTCAGGACTTTATATATAGCATGACTTGAAAATGCTGTGTAGTGTAAAATTAAGACTAGAAATATGCCCTGTCAGCATACTACCATTACTAAATGATGATGTAACTGCATACAAATGATCACATTTACATGACCAGGACTATTTTCCATGCAGCTGTGTTGTTTGGTGTTAATTATGCTACTGTCTCTCAATTCCTTATTGATTGTGTCCTGTGATAACCTTTTCCTGCTTACTACTGATGTCAGTGACTGTTGGATATATTATCCTGCTTAACCCTTTGGAGTGCTGCTTTGATAGTAACTCTTTCCAGTTATCAAGAACTTCTAGTATTCCTCTGTTTGTTAAAAACAGTCATTGAATCAAGTTACTGGTTCATCTGCTCTCTACTCTTCAATGCAGGGTTTTAACTAAGAAGCTATTTAAAGCTCTCTCTCCCCTGTTACTGATGGCATGGGAAGTATGTCATTATCACTTTAAGATGTGAATATAGTATTCTGCATCTCCCTGAATGCAGAGTACTAGTCAAATACATTTGTTTTTTCTGAGCTGTTTGATAATTTTTTTGTCTGGAATGACCAGTTATTGAATTGCTTGGCATTCACTTACTCTTGTTCCATTTAAGGGGGAGTTTCCTAGTGTTATAAACCTCACCACAGCTTTTAAATGTTTAAAATTCCATCATTTGCTTTCATTTCTGCAATGTTAATTTGTATTCATTGCTATCAGTGTCTTTTTTTCCCCCCATCTGTTACGTACTGTGGATTTGTTTTATAGGTTTCTCTGCTGCTGCTGTCACTCTCCTTAGCCAGGAGTTTTTAATCAAAAAAAGCTTTCTTTCATGGCTGTAAACACTATGGGGTTTTTTTTGGTTTGTTTTGTTTTGTTGTTTGTTTTTTTTTTGGCATGTTATAAAGCATCCCTTAATGGGTTCTTATATTTTGTATGACTATTTCCCCCCTGCTCAGTTTTACTTACTTGATTTTGTTTGAGAAACTGTCTTTCTAAAATATCCAAAGTAAATTAGGTATTGGTTAAGATCACACACTGCTTTCAAGTTGCAAAAGAAATTTGAGCCTTGCCCTTTGCCTGTAGTGAATCATAATTTTCTAGTGAAATGGTTCACATGTATCCAGTAGGAGTCCAGTATCACATCAGCTAGGCTTGACTTCACTACTGTCTCATGTTAAGCCATGAATAGAATGTGCAGATTTTCCTGAAGTCTTACTAGAAAAGTGGTTCTTCCAGAACAGATTCCCTGCTAGGATAAAATTCAATGTGATAATATTTTTTCATAACTTCAAGGACATATGTTTGAGGACTGCCTCATTCTCTTCCCTTAACTCATTTGATGGATTTCTATCACATCTCAGCCTCTGTCTCAGCTTGTCATTTGCTAGTATTCCAGATTCTACTTTTTTTAAAAATCTTTTTTCTTTTTATCTTCTACCCACCCTGATTCTCTTTACAGTACTTTTTAATGTTGATTTTTATCATGTGTGTTTTTGTTTGTTACCTTCTTAACCTTTAGTAGAATTGAGTTTCCTTTTGAAAAAGGCAATTCTAATTTCTATTGCAATTCTAATTTCTATTGCAATTGTAAGCAACCTTTTGGGGGAACAAATTGTCTGCCCTTTAAAAAAAAAAAGCTATTAAAACATCAGCAGCATGATAAAAGCATTGCTTTCTATTTCTAGCTCTGCAATACATGAACCACATGTTTTTTGACAAGTCATGTTGACATGGGAGGCTCTTAGTTGTTGCTCAAGACTTCCACAATTGGCAGCTCCCTGTCCATGTGACCTTTTGCAAGCCTGCTGTGCAGACAAGGTAAACTTCAAGAGATGGAGCTCATACTGCAGTTGGCTTTTGGGCTGTGTCTGGCCAGCAGCTGAGGCAGGGGGAAAGGACAGTAGCTAAGGTTAAAAGCTGATAAGCTTTCTCTTCTCTAATGCTTTGTGAAGGTCTTAGTAGCAGCCATTTCTTAAGACTATACTTCTAAGATTATCAGCTAAATTTTTAGTGAAATGCCAATGCACCTAGAAGTTAACTTCTCACTACTTGAAACAAGTGACTTGTCAACATGTAGTCTTGCTCTGTCACCAGAACTGACTTGTACATCTAAACTTGGTGAGGGTTTGTAAGGAGCTGTATGGGCAGAACAGAGTTCTCATGAGATGGTCACATGCAAATGCTTGAGAAATAACCACATCTTTCAGTATTATACTGTGCTTAGCACAAAACCATTTTAGTAGCTAAGTATCTTAAGTAAATAACTTGCAGAATGATTTACTGGATGTGTTCAGGTGGGTTATAGAAGTCTTACTTGGCACTGGTAAGGTTGCATCATGAATCCTGTATTCAGTTTTGGTCCCCTCACTACAAGAACATGGAGGTGCTGGAGCAGGTTCAAAGAAAGGCAGCAAAGCTGGTGGAGGGTCTAGTGGATGAGTCTTACAAGGAGCAGCTGAGGACACTGGTGGTCTTTAGTTGGGAGAAAAGGATGCTCAGGGGAAATGTTAGTGCTCTCTGCAGCTACCTGAAAGGAGGTTGTAGTAAGGTGAGGGTCAGTCTGTTCTCCCAAGTAACAGGTGAGGACCTAAGGAAACAGCCTCAAGTTGCACTGGAGGAGGTTGAGGTTGGATATTGGGAGAGATTCCTTAACAGAAAGGGTTGTCAAGTACCAGAACTGGCTGCCCAGGGAAGTGGTTGAATCACCAGCTCTAAATGTGCTTAAGATGTGGTGTGTAGGGCCAGGGTTCAGTGGTGGACTTGGCAGTGTGAAGTTTATGGTTAAGCGTGATCTTAAAGGTCTTTTCCAACTTAAATTATTCTGTGACTCTGGTTTTATAGCCACACAATTACTGAATTGTTTCTAAGCAGCAGCAGCCCAGCTGGAAGTGAGTCTGCAGAGCAGGAATCAGCTTGTAAATGCTTTGGGACAAGAACACTGTTTTCATTCAGTGTTGTGTGACTTAGCATGAGGGATGCTACTCCAAGCATCTTCTCAGTATGAAGGATTAGTCAAATAAAATGAAGGGTGTAAACAATGTCTAAGAAATTACCCATCTGCAGTGACAGAATAGTAACAGCTTCATAAGCTCCTGGTTTAGCCTGCTTAAATAAAGTTACTTGCAAAGACTCTTCTGATATGTTAATTATATTATTAATAATGTTTTTCTGAATTTCAAAACAAAGTGTGACCTTGATTTCAAAGTAAAAGTGCATGAAAGCATGCTGTGCTTATTTTTCATAATTAATCATGTATAAGCCAGTTTTATGGCAAAACAGATGAGATGTCAGAATATTTGTTTCTAAATACTTTGCTTCCAGATGTTAGTGCAATTTGAGTCTTAGCTTGAACAAAATCCATTATTTCTTTCAGCTTCACTGTAGGATGAAAGCACACAATGCAGTACCTATTGCAGTTAAGCTTTTGAATGCATATACCATGACAACATTTTGTTGAGCTAATGTAGTATGTATGCTAAAATACAATTAAAATGTTCTTTTTTTTTATAGTGGTGTAGAAGTGCTACTTGTCCACAGCATCCTTATCAATGCCAGAAGGTCTGGGTTTGTACATGCAGTGGGACTTGGGGTCCCCCTCAGCCAGGGTTCTGTTTCAGGAACCTCTCCCAGGGCAACCAGGAAGCTCCACTGAAACCAGAAAGTGCCATTAGACTAATAACAAAGGCCTATGAATATCACTTACAGGTAATTTTGCCTAATGAAGTTAACAGCTGATTATGTGTGTCTTGCAAATGTTGAGATAATTTACTGAATTAAACTGTAAAGTGTCACAGGACAATGTGACTTTATAGTTCACTTCAGTTGTCTCTGCCCTCATCTAACAATTCCTGGCTTTTAGTATCTGTGACATATGCAGTATAATGGTTTTGGTGTTAGACTGCACTTGTTGCATAAGCTAATTTAAGTCTTATAACCCTTCCTCCTAAGCTGCCAAGTGGTAAAGGGTATAGCACCAAAGAAAGGAAACAATTTTTAAACTTTCTTAGTGAACCAGTTTTGAGAAGAGCTCTTAAATGCAGAGTTTCACACTGAAGCAGTGTGATTAAAAAGCCTGTGGGGGAATCAAGCATGGGGATGGTTTTAAGGAAGATCAAGGGACTGAATGCATTTTTTTTTCTTCAAAAGCTAATTAAAGAAACAGCATCCTTATTAGCATAATACACTAAATGATAAAAAGAATTGGACAGATGCCTAATCTTGAAACGCTTCTTAATTTACAAGTACACATTTTAATAAGGAAGCAATTGAGGTCTGTTCTTTCTAACTGCCTGCCTGAATCATCAGAACTGCTGCTTATATAACTTACTGTCTCAGGGATGAAAAAATACCCAAATGTAGTTATGTACTCCAGGACACTGTCAATACAATGTCTGCTGCACATGTATAGGTACTGGAGCATCCACAATGCTTCATGTCTCTTTAGACTGGATGCCTACCAGAAAAAATACACATTTGAGCAGATATTCTCAACTGGGGCCATATGTGACCCCAAAGGAGCCCACAGGCTGCTGCTACAACAATCAAACACTCATTTTCTGTTAATATTTCCACTCTAATTATCTAGAAGGTGACCACTCTGAGTTTCTTATGATCACATGTTGAGTCTCAGAAATCACAGATACATTCAAGTTGGAAAACACCCTTGGGATCATCAAGTCCAACCATGAACACTGCTCTACAAAGTTCACCCCTAAACCATGTCCCTCAAAAACCACATCTAAATGACCCTTAAACCCATCCAAGGATGGTGACTTAACCACCTCCCTGGGCAGCCTGTTCCGGTGTCTGATTACTCTTTTGGTGAAAAATTTTTTTCCTAATGCCCAGTCTAAACCCACCCAGTTGCAGCTTGAATCCCTTCCCTCTTGTTCTATCACTAATTACCTGTGAGAAGAAACCACCACCAACCTCACTACAGTAGAATGGCCTTTCAGGTAGTTGTAGAGAGTGATGAGGTCTCCCCTCAGCCTCCTCTTCCTCAGGCTAAACAGTCCCAGCTCCTTCAGTTGCTCTTCATATGATTTCTTTTCCATGCCCTTCACCAGTTTCATTGCCTCCTCTGCAGTCTCTTCAGCACCTTCATCCCTTGGATTGAGGTGCCCAGAACTGGACAACACTCAAGGTGTGACTCACTGATGGTTGAGGACAGGGGGACAATCACCTCCCTGCTTCTGCTGCTCACACTGTCTAATACAAGCCAGGATGCCATTGGCTTTTGTAGCTACATGAGCCTAATGTATTTGAGTGTCCTAAAGTAAAGGTTTTGAGAAGAATTCATGAATTGTTGCTATGGGCAGGAGAGACTTACTAGTTTTAATGAAACAGTGAATCAAATATGGCAAGAAGTAGGTGGTATTCACATTTATACCTCTGGGACTTACCTATATTTTGTTCTTGTGTGATTCAGTGGTGCAGTTTCTCTTTTTCACTTTAAATATCATCCTAATTCTGTTCTTCTACCATCACATCTCTAGGTTCTTAAAGGATTTTTAAGTGAACAAAAATCTTGTGAAGTCTCAAAATTATGTTGCCACCTGCAAATGTGAGGAGACTCATTAGACTCTGCAGAGCTGAACCAGAGCTGTGTATGTCACAGGGAGTGATTTGCTTGCACTGCTTGTTGCACTCTGCTCTGAGAGTTGTTCTGCATGACCCAGTACTCAGCTTGGGATCTCTTCTGGGACCTGTACAGTGCCCTGTACAACATAATTATCACTGTGTGCATTTTTTTTCCCCTTTAAAGCTTGTGAAATATGTTGAGCACCAGAGTACTTTTTCTAGCGTGAAACAGAGGGTGTGTGCTGTGGGCACACAGCAAGAATGTGTGTTGGGAGTGCTAAAACTAGTGTTGGGAAACTGTTGGTGGGTGTGTGAGAGCCTGACCTGATTTGGTCTTGTCCATGTTGCTACTGAGATTTGTCTCCAGTGTGAATAGTCCCCTAGACCACATAGGGTATTGCCAGACCGTTTAAAAATGAACAACTTAATTAAATGATGGTTGTTTTGCTGTCTGGTAGTGCTAGAGTGTTGCATCTCTGGAAGACTGGAGTGGCAATTACACTTTCCTCAAGACACTTAACCTTAATAAGAAAATATGGGGTTTTTTAGGAGTGAAAATTATATCTCAGTGGGAACTGACTTTTGAATTATTCCCCTTACCGCCCCACAGGAAGGTAGAGGCTGGCTGCAAATGGTGTCAGATTTTCTAGCTTTTCTAGCTGAAAGTAAACCTGTTTGCAAATCCTGAAGCTTCTTTTCAGATGAAGAGCTAGTAACCACCACTTTGTGAAGAAGCTATGACAGGCAGAGGCAAGAGGTAGGCTGGAGTAGGCATTCTCTACTGAAGTGGTGTTTGGCCCCTTTGAATCTTGCATGTTTTAATAAGTACAAATCTTAACTTCATTTTGGTTAAAATCTTTGGCTGATTGAATAACTTGATAAGAGAACTGCAGAAAATCAGATGACTTTTCAGCTCTCTGCTAGGTAACTGTGACCAGTGATAGTGCAAACTCAGTTGCAGGCTGCTTGGCATTAAGATGGTTAAGAAACAAGATGGATGATAGAATGTTTTAGAGTAGGTTTTAATGCTCCTCAGATGATATGGCAATAGCTCAGTTTCTGTCTTTCTGAAGTGATTTGGAGTTAGACCTGACTGATTTTTTTAATTTTCTTTCCCCCCCCTAGTGTTTTATCACATGGAGCTGAACCTGATCTCCTTATCTTTAATATATGCTGAAGCAGTAACTGTGGAGATAAAGAGCTCTGATATATGAGGCAGAACAATTGATACTGCTGATAAAAGTTCAAAGCCCATATATACTTCTGGAGAATGAATAAATGGAGTGGTATGTGCTAGGGTATACAGTTTTTCAAGACAATGCTCTATCTCATTCAGACCTGTGGTTGCCACAAGTAAGTTGCAGTAAGACTTGAGCACCCTCAGAGTTACTTGGTCTGAAAGCTGGTAGCACTTGCACCCATCACTGCTGTCTATAGGGCTTTGTGGACTTCCTTGGGTTTTTTTTTTTCCTGAATGCATCCCTGTTCTCTGCTTCCTGTGCATTCAGCTGCATAGCTGAGTGTGATATGGGATGGTAGGTGACCCTTCATCCAGTTCAAGAACTTCAGGATCCATTGGGGTTCTTTGGCATTGCATCTGTGTTTCTTTATCAGCTGAAAGACAAGGGGAGGCAGTTTGGAGGTGTGTGCTCTGCAGGGGTTGGGATGTAGTGGGAGTGTGCTTCTGGGCCTGGGGATTCAGTTCTTATACAAATAGCACGTTTCCATCTAGTTCATGCTCATGGAGGGCTTGCTGTGGATTGTGCATGCTATAAGAATCAAGTCTGAAGCAGTATTCTTCACTTTCTTTTTCTAGATTTTAATTATATTCATCACAGTCCTATCTTCTGAGTACCTCGGTATTTCATTATTTTTAAGTCCTGATTTGCATGCATCTTATTTATACATGTGTATAATTTTTTTCTAATCCCTAGAGTATCTGGGCAAGAAAGCTGGAAAAAGTAATGCAGCTGCCATCAAAGACTGAACTAACATTTGACAAACATATTGTAATTTATTTTTAATGATGATGTTTTGAAAGAAATGACTCATAAATTTTTAATTGCAGGGTTTTTCCAATGTTCAATTTATCCTGTTTGTTTTGATGACTCTTACAGGTAAATATAGACTTATTTCTCCTGCTGAAAGTAAATAGGGTTGTAGTCTGGCATTTGTATTGTCTCTAGAGTCCTGTCAGGTGTAATCTGTTTTTGTTTGAGCTGAGTTACAGATGTGTCTGTGTTCCTGGGTGGGGATCCACCTCTACAGTATCTAGGAAGTTTCCCAGAAACATTAGCAATGATCTTCCTTTTCCTCTCAAGGAATTTTTTTTCTGCAGTGTCTTTGTTCTCATTTTATCACTGAATATGGAAATATGACCCTTCATATACACTTTTATTTTCTGAAGAAAAACTTTCCAGAACTTTAAGCCTTTTGGCTGTCCAAATACTACTTTAGTGAGGCCACACCTTGAGCACTGTGTCCGGTTTTGGGCTCCTCACTACGAGAAGGATGTTGAGATACTGGAACAGGTTCAGAGAAGGGCAACGAAGCTGGTGAAGGGTCTGGAGAGTTTCTCCTATG
>JANHGL010019745.1:25747-50865 GCA_024611195.1 Ceyx melanurus
CTGCTCAGGCAGGGGGTTGGACTAGATGATCTTCTAGGTCCCTTCCAGCCCCTAATTTCTGTGATTCTGTGATTCTGGTCATGCTTGCCTGCTTTTCAAACTTACTTTTCCATTGCTTTGAAAGGAGGTAAGATGAGCTGGTATGCACATTTCAAAAGGGATGGTTTGCACCCTTTACATTTTCAAGCAGACTCTTTTAACAGTCTGCATATATTTTATTGAATCTGAAAAGCTTTAATTTAGACTACAGTGAGTTGCTCTGGTGCTACCACCCAAGTACTGTTATGCAACACTAGTTCTTGTCTATCAAAACAACATCATGTAAAAAAGTGCAGTAATTTTTGTTTTATTTTTTTCCTTCCTGGAAAACAGTAAATAAATGTCTGAGTCTGTTTCTGGTTACAAACCAGCTAGTTTCGAGCTAGCCATTGTTGCAGTTGTTTGCATCAAGTTTAACTTTCCATTTATATCTCTGCTGTCACTCAGTAAGTTTTATCTTTCTAAACTTAATGTTTTTCTTTTTCAGCCCTATCTCACAAGCCATTTATTTTAGGTTCTTGAGTTTCCCTACCATGGGAAACATACAATTTTTACAGATTTTTCCAGAGTAACTGAGACAAATGGAGATGAAAAAACAGTAGTTTGTTTGTACAATCACAGCATCACAGGAAACTCCAGGCTTGTTTCTGTTAGCAAAGAGCACTGTCAGGCCCTGGGGAGAGGCTGGCTGCCTGTACAGGGAAATGAACTGCAGTGGTCTCTGGCCTGAGCTTGGCTCCTGCCAGCCAGCTTTCTCCCAGTGGCTTCCCACTCTGACACTGTGGTAGTGGCCCCTTGTTCACTTGCTCTCAGGAATATCCCCCATCTCATGCTGGGCACATGAGCATGGCTCAATGCATGAAGTCATGTACCACAGAAGCAGCTCTGCAGTGGTTACAAGGGAGTAAACATTGAGGGAATGGGGAAATATATCAGAATGTGACATTTTCAGGATCAGGAGATGAATAAAATGCTTTAAAATGGAGGTGGAGTTGGTTTGTGATTGTACCTTTTTTTCTTTTTTTGCTTCTCTCTCCCCCAGTTTTTCTCTGAGCACTGAGTATTTCCTTTGTGTCTCTGCTCATTCTTCTTTTCTCATGATGACTTTCTTACCATGCCTGTTCCCTCCTTCTGTTGTGTTCCCACATCCCTGGCTGCTTGCCCCACTCATGAATTCCGATTTATTTAATTTCACTTGTGTGTGCTCAATTTATTGTCTTTTAAACATAGAGACTAGGTGATGAGTGGATTGAGAGCAGCTTTGTGGAGAAGGAGTTGGGGGTGTTGATGGATGAAAAAATAAATGTGAGCTAGATGTATGTGCTCATAGCCCAGAAAGCCACACAAGGAGGGGTCACAGAAGGGAGGTGATTCTGCTGCTTAACTCTGTTAGTATGAGACACCCCCCCTGGAGTACTGTCAGCTCTGGGGTCCTCAGGGTAAGAAAAAAACCCATCTGGTGGAGCAGTTGCAGAGGAAGACACAAAGACCATTAAGAGAGCTTGAGTGCCTCTCCTGTGAGGTCAAGCTGAGAGAGTTGGGGTTGTTTAGCCTGGAGAAGAGAAGGTTCAGGGGAGATCTACTAGCAGTATTCCAGTACTTAAAGGAGGCCTCCAGGAAAGATGGGGAGGGACTCTATCAGGTAGAAGGAGGGGGGTAACAATTTCAAACTGAAGGAGGATATTTAGGTATTGGGAAGAAATGATTTACTGTGAGGGTGGCGAGATACAGAAACTGGCTGCCTAGAGAAGGTCCCCTCCTGGAAAGGTTCAAGGCCAGGTGGGCAGGGCTTTGAGCTGCATATGGCTGGGGTGAGAGGAACTAGATCATCTTTAAGGTCCTTTCTAATCCAAACCATTCTGTGCACTGTCTCTTCTCTGGTGCACACCTTGTCATTCCCTCACCACCCTTACTTGCTGCTAGTGAAACCACAGCACTGATGCTCATGCTCTTTTTTTTTTTTCTTCCCACTTTTTTTTTTTTTTTTCCCCTTAGATCTGCGTAGGGTTGCCTCCCTTCCCAGACTGGCACTTCTACTGAGCTCAGAGGGTCCTTGCTCTTCTCAACCCTGCCTAAATTTTGGGGTTTCTCAGTCTTGTCCCATAGTACCAACAGCCACAGATCTTGGTTCCTGGGGATGGATACTGCATAGAGCAGAATAGTCTCTGGGTAATACTTTCTGCTTGCTCAAACAGCTTTAAAAAGCAGGATTTTCTTTTCTTCCCCCCTTCCCCCCCCAGCGCAGGTACAGTGAAGTGAGACCCTTTTTCAGTTTTACAATTTTTGTTGCCATACAGAGAGGGAGGGAGGGGAAAGAAAGGATTATTCAAAGGTGGCATCTGGGCAAAACTCTCCCATGTAGCTATTTTGCATTTTTGCAGCTAAGTTGCGTAAGTGACAAGTGACATCTCTGTGCTTCTCTCCTTGTGTGCTGCTAAGAGCAGTAGGGAGGACTTTGCGAGGCTGCCTGTGAGGGAGAAGCGGGGTGGCTGCCTAGATACTTCAGGTCAGTGCTTTGGCAATATTTCTGAGCTTTAATTGCTGGATTTCCTTGGCGCGGGGAGATGTGTAAGCAGCAGCTTTCTGGCAGGATTCTGGGCACAGCATCAAAACCCACGACAGGCAGCGAGCAGGTTTTGTGCTCTGAGTCAGAAGTAGTCTGAGAAGATGCAGTCCTCAGAGCACCTACCCGACATGGGTAAGAGGATCTGCTGGAGAAGGGTGTTACCAGCGTGAGGTTCAGAGCCTGGGGGGACCACCTTCTGCCAGCATGCTCGGGGAGTCTGGGTCAGCTGCTGCTTTTGGTGAATTTGCAGGAGAAGGGAGACTGCTGCTTCTCACCACCACCACTCCATCCTTCTAGCTGTTTCTAGCTGTGCTTATCTATAGCATCATCCCCTTGTGCCTGTGTACCTGCCAAGCATTCAAAACAGGCACTGCTGTGGCAGCCTTCTTTCTCTCCTGCCTGGAGCATAGATGACTGGATTTATTCTTTTAATCGTTTCTCTGCATCGGGAAATTGTGGTGGGAAATCTCAGCTGGAGAAATGCTTTCAGGAGTGGGTGGGTGGATGCATTGACAGATCTCTGCTTGTTCTTAGCCCCTAGGGAGGTCCTGCAGCCTGGCCCTTGCCTGCCTTGCCAGCTGCCCTGTGCATCGGTGCTGTCTTTGAAAGAGATGGTTTCCTGGACTGCAATATGTTCTCAGGTAATGACAGCTGAAGTTTGGATGCGAGAGAGAAGATCTGGATCTGACTTGCTTGCAAGGCAACCCAGAACAGAAAGCTGAGTGCTTGGGTGAGTTAATGGCAGCCAGCTTGTCCAATGCTGGACTCTTCTTTAATGTAGACAGTTATTCGATGTAAGAAAGTAACAGTAACAAAAATCCTAATATCTGTATACTGTCTATATGCTATGTGCTGTCTGTATGCTACATATGTGTTGTATTTAGTTTGGGCTGTGAAGCAGACTGCTGTGTTTAGTACAGCTCACCGTGGTTTAGGACTTTGTTCCCAGCCAGGAATCTCACTGCACCTGGAGTTGTGCAACCACACATGCGTGTGCAAAACTTAGGTCCTGCTTTTGAGTCCCTGTTACAGCACTGATTTCAGCCAGTAAATTTCACTCTGATTGGAAAATTAGAATTAAATCATCTCTTCTGCCACAACAGTATGTGACTTCAGAGGCACTGAAGCATGGATAATACGTGTATTTGTAGCATATTGCTTCTGATCTTTAAAATACTATTATGGAGACACATCCTCACAGTTACTTTATTGGAGAGGTGGGGAAGGAAAGCGAATAATCAGAATTTTCTTCTTTTAAGTAACATTCTGAAGATAGAAATTATTTTTGAGTTTTGTTGTTTTCTGTTTGAAATATCATTTGATTATTAAATATGTGAAGCTGTCAGGACTCCCCAGATATTTTCTTCTATCCTTCTACTGACATGACTGCAACTGTCATTGTAACATTAGAAATAATACTTGGACAGACATTCTATATTATTTCTTTGTCAAATGTGCAATTTACATATGGATTCTTATGTGCAATGGAAGTTGTTTTGATGAACAAGAAACGTCAGTCTAAATATATAAATTAATATATTGTTTCTTTTGGTGTTTGTAAAATACCTCTATGTTGTAGGCAACTATTTGCTTACTATATGTAATTTTTGAAACAATAATAATTTCTAGGACTTCCACAACAGTATAAAGATACTGTAGTTAGTGCCTGCCTAGGTGAAGCATTTGGACTGAGATTTCTTTGCCCTGCCAGCTAAGGTCTGGATGATGCAAACCAGAAGCATTTAGCCGTGCACCATTGCACGCATTCGGGAATGACAGGAGTAATTTTGTCTCATTTTTACAATCTGAAAATTGAACTGGTCATTCAGGCTCACACTGCATCAAAGGGAGAGGTGCACAGGTCACCCTCTGGAGGAACTTCATTTCCTTTGAGTATGTGATGTCTGTGTGGTTAAATAGCCTAATTCTGCTCAGTCCCAGGTCCTGGCACCCTGGATCACAAAGGTTTCTTTGCTTCAGATGCTTTTGGAGACAACTAATTATTTCCCTCTGAGGCAAAACTCGTGTTAGTTTTAAGGACAGATTACAAAGGGGGGGATAACACTGGGGGACTTCTGGGTGATGCCACACAGGCCTTGTTCCCTATGTTGTATATGATCCTTCAGTGCTGTCCCAGCAGGAGAGTTACCAAAAGCACACCCCTTCCCATGCCTTGCTCCAAGGTATGCAATACATCCTTCCTGGAGCTAACTGCTCTTCTGGTGAGCTGCAACACAGGCATTTTTGGAGGAAAGAATCAATTGCACCTTGGGGTGTGGGCAAACTTCTTAATGTATGCATGTGACTTAGTGGGTATAGGCAGGGGTGATTTTGTGGGTGCTTTGATGACAAGAGACTTGTCTGTGGAATGGGTGTCTTTGTTTACACTCTCAATCCAAGGAAGTGCTTACCTGCTGAGTAGGACTAGGTGGATTTCAGGCAGGTGACAGATGGAGCAGATCTCACCTGGTATGACTTGCACAAGGTCATCAAGTGAGTGCCAAAGCTGAATGCAAAAGTAAGGTCCATGTGTTACTCCATAGACACACCACCTCTCCAGCACCCAAACAGCCCCACTTTGCACTTCCCTCATTCTTGTGTGGTTTGTGAAATGTCTGGGGTAAACAGTGGTGCCTTCATGCTCCACCCCACAGTGGATCTGGGTAGGCAGTGCTTGGTACTGTGGCTACAAAAGGATGTGAAACCAGCCACGTGTGCAGGATGAGAGAAAAAACAAGGGAAAAGTGGTTCTTTTCCTAGATTTTGCAAATCATGGCTAAGATTCCATTCTGTACCAAAGGCAGCAGGTGCCTGCCACTGTCAGAGTGGTCATGGTGGCCTTAAGTGATCTTTCATAAGCCACTAAACCACTTAACATTTGTGAACACTGCTGCAGTGTGCTCCTTTGCATTCTAGTTCCTATGGAAACATGCTGTAAAACTGCTAAAATAAGTACAGAGCCTTGAAACTATTATTATTTTGATCTTCCCTTTCCCCAAAAATCTCCTTTATCATCTTTCTGGATTCATTTTTAATACCTTGAGAAGGTCATTATCTGGCAACAGTGTGTTGCCCAGCTATCTCAGGGCTCTGCATCTTGGGAGCTCATGAGTCCTAGGATCTGATATGGAGATAGGTGCTCCCCTCCTCCATCCTTCCCACTCAATGGAGTTGCAGGTTGTGGGTGTCAGTATCAAATATATGTGTATATATATGTGTGTGTGTGTGTGTGTGTGTGTGTACAAACACTAAAGGAGGCTTGGCTCCAGCTCTTTCTTCTTCGTGTACTGAATAAGACAATGTTTTCCACAACAGGTTCCCAGCTCCTTCCTAGGATCATGGCATAGTGCTTCCTGGGAGGGCATGCTGGATGTCACCTAGTTGAGGTGCCTATGGAAGCATAGCCCTGTTCATCAGTGGTGCAGGAGGTGGTTGTGAGCCAGACAGAGACATCATGCAGGTCTCTGCCCTATGGGAGGATCAATGCTGGAGTGGGCTATGGGTTGTTTGGGACAGCTCTTGCAAAGGGGATTACTTGCTCTCTCCAAAAGAGTGTTCATGCTGGTAAATGAAAACAGGACTGTCTCTTTAAAGCACTTTTCTCCAGTGCTCCTGTTGCTTCCTTGTAAAGCCATTGTCTCCCTTAGAGCAATTTTCAGAGTAGCCATATCCCATTTTCAAAAGCCAGTTTTGATAGGAGAGTTTTAGGAGAACTAGGGCTGAATCCACAAAAGGGCCAAAAAGCCTTATTTAAACCTAGGTGCTAATTTGTGTTCATTTTAGGCTTCTGACCTCTTGCAGGACCGTGTCCCAGGACTCAGTGATAGGCACTAGGAGAAGCACAGGAGATGTATTTTTGCCTTTGAGTGGGAAGCAGACACTTAAATCCAGAAATAATTCAGGAATTTTTTGGTCAGTGCTAAACCCCTATGTCCTGGATCCGTATTTTCCTCAGTATCTGCATTCTTCAGTGTCTTCTGGTCTGAGGAGCCACACGCCTGCTTTTTCTTTAGAGCTAGGCCAGATCCCAGCAGCAAAAGCTGGTTTGAAATAAAAGGGAGTTGACACTGGAGCAGTAAATATAGTGGCAACATCAAAACTGTTTTCTTTTGGTGCAGTTCCAAAGGCCAGTAGAAGAAATATGAGTTTAATCTTACGGATAGAAGAAAACTTTATAGTCTGATTTCAAGGTTGCTATTAGAGTTTAACTACTCATCAGCTAAACAGACAAATTAAAATATAAATGTTGGTCCAAGAAAAAAAAGTATTGTGAAGTTTGCCATTTACATTTCATATCTGCAAAGATACTTCCTTACTTGAATAGCAAGAATTGTCTCCAGCGCTGAAGTGAATATGAAGAGAGACAAGAATCATGAACTCTGGAGCTGTAGTGGATTGTAAAGAGAAATTGCTCCATTTTAATATGGAAATAAACTGAGATTTTGATTGTGAGGGTTCTTCTTGAATGGCTTTGGAGCTGGGCCACTGGAGATGTAACCTTTGTAACCAATTGATAAGTTCATGCATATGCACAGGATGTAGGTCATACACATTTATTCTGAGTAGCCCATAAGTAAATGCAGTAAGGCTTCAAAATGTTGCCTTTCCAGCCTTTAGTTGTAGCAGATTTCATTCTCCCATGCCTCCTTGCTCATCTGTGCATTCTCTGCTGGAGAAGAAACCCAACAGGGTGCCATCTCATATACACAGATAACTGACAAATGAAATGCTAACTAAATGGCTCCAGTGATGACAGAGTAAGTGGCAGCTGAAGGTGGATATACCTGCAAGTATGAGGGACAGGTAGCCTGAAGTAGAGAATTAGTTACATCTTTAATAAATCGTTGCAAATTTGTTTAGCAGTTATGGGAAATTTGAAAAAAATCTTAAATTTGACAGTGATGATGTTGAAATTATTTAGAAGGATTATTGTGGCAGGTGCCATTAGAAAATATTAAACCCTGATTGTACTCCAGTAATTGCTAAACTTGCTTAACAGAAAAATTCTTATCTTGAAGTTAAGGGACTCATAAGAAATGTATGTGGTTCAATGAAGGAAAATCACAGAATATTACACATTTTGTCCTTGTACTGTAATATTTTGTAGCCTCCTATTCTTGCCTACCACACCAAATTATTTTATATGGGCCCCAGTGATGTCAGACATCACTGTTGCATGAATGGTAATGATAGATAGTTGTATTTCAAATTGAGATGTAGTGTTCATTGGGTTCCCACAGGAATTTGTGTTGTTTGGTTTGTAACTAATGATCTGTGAATACAAAAGGAATTTGCATTTGAAGATAGCTGGGCTGGGAAGTGTTACAAACTCTACTGAGGACAGTGAGAAATTTATAGCTAGGGAAATAGAAATGCTTCATTTCCTACCTCTAAGGCTCAAGACAGATGTAAGCAGACATGTCTGGAAAATGATCTGAAAATACATGAACAGTAGAGCTAGGAAAGAGATGTTCAAGCTGTCAGCCTATAGTGCAGTGGTTTTTTTAATACTGGAAAAGGCTTATCTCCTTGATTGTGCCAGAATAAGCCAGGCACTGGCAAACAGCACTTGTCATTCAAGTTATCTGTGAAGGGAGCAGTCAAAGCTTGCTTTCCTCCTGGCAGGAGAGCCCCAGGATCCCTGCTGGCACCAGGAAGTCAATGAAAGGCAGTGGCTAGACTGGCACCACAATAAGCTGCCACATGTACCTCCATCTGAAGAGACTCACTCAGACTTATACCCAACTCTGTGCTCAGTTTTAGGACCTGATGGTGATTGGTGGAGATAAAAATAATTAAGTATAAGCAGAGCAGGTGGGAAGCATGGTATGTGGGGCTGAGGCTGAAGAGAGACACAAACCTCTGATAAACAGATTCTACCCCATTTATGTTGAGTATCTGGGACAGTGGGTTAATTCTCTGCATACATCTTCAGTTCTTCCCCAGTCATAGACCTGAGACTGCTGTAGAGTTCAAATCACTGGATAACACTGTGTTTAATATTCAGGTGGCTAAAACTGATTGTAACATGGATGTGCCATAGGGAAGAAGTGGCCAAATTTACCAGGTGACTTAGGACTTTTGGAGTTTGGCTATTCACAAAGTCTCAATTATCTTCAAAATAGTGAACAGAGTGTTAAATTTCTGATGTGTATTTAGAAATTGAGAACTCTATTCTTTACTTTTAAAAATTTTTTCTTGGAAAGAACCTTTTCCTTTGCACGATGGTACAATGCAAAGAAAAGCCAGTGTGTAGTGGAGGTGTAAGAAGGGTACCACCATGGAGTGATAAATGGGGAGGAAACAGCAGGAAAGGAAAGGGGACAGCTCCCAGTACACAGCCACCCTGACTGAAGCAAGAGGCTCTGCTGTGTTAGTTAAACTTGGTAAGCAGAGGGAGAGCAGTCAATACACATTTTGATGTTGGAATTAATTTATATTGATCAATACACTTAGCCTAATCAAATATCTATATGCCTTCAAGGATTAACACTTCTGTGTTTCATTTATCTGTCCCTGATTATGATCAGAGTCAAGGCAGATTATAATAATTTCCACTTTCACTTCGATTCTGCATTTCCTCAGTTAAAACATGATGTACCTTTTGTTGCCTCAGAAAATGCTTTTGTGCATAACACGTGTGTGTGTGTGTGTGTGTGTGTGTGTGTGTGTGTGTGTGTACTCTCCCCCTCCTTTTCCAACTGCAAAGAACACTGGTTTCTGTAGATGCCCTGGGGAGTTACACTGTGTTTGAAATTCAAAATTTCTTAAAGTGAACCTATAGCCTACTCTCTCTCCAATTACATAAGATACATAAAAAAAATAAATAGAAGGATGGGAGGCTTAAAAGAAAGGAAGATTTGATAGTAAACAGAGTGCTAAACTTGAGCATTTGAGGTTCATTGGTACTTCCTTTGTTATTTGTCTGTTTGGAAACTTGGGACAAAATATTTCACTTCTCTCTCTATTCCACAGGAATTTGGAGTTTTCCCACTCTGTTTTTGCTCATCCTACTGTAAGCTCTTAGAGAGAATGTTTCTTACCATGTGTTTGTATAATGCCTGCAGCATTTGACTGCCTGTGACCAACTGAAATCGAGGGCACTAGGGTGGTTAGAGACTGGAGCTGGCTGCCTAGGGGGGCTGTAGATGCTCCAACACTGGACATGTCAAAGACTGGGATGGATGGGGCTTTAAGCAACTTGGTCTAGTGGAAGATGGCCCTGTTTATGGCAGAGATGTTGGAACTACATGATCTTCCAAATCATTTTATGATTCTGTGATTCTATGATTCTATGAAGAATGGGGTTCAACCTAACTACTAAAGATAAGGAAACATTTTTTTCAATTGAGCCTAAGATATCTGGTTTATTTCTAGAAGGAGACTTTCATTGGGCATAATCCATGGGAATTCAGCCAGAGAGGAATCCAGTTGCTAAGAAAAACATGTTTTGCTGAGCTATGGTTCTTCATGTTAATAAAATCCATAATTTCCTATTGATCCCTCAGAAATGGTGGTTTAATAATATGCATAGTTAGTGTGTGTTGTTTCAGATGTCCCTACAAAGCAAATGTAATTTTGGACTCACTTTGACAGAGCTTTGCCCCCTAAGGCAGGTCCATGCCCCTCAGCTGGGACCAGGACACCTCTTCTGGAAATCCTCCCCATCTCTCTTTGCTGGGTGGCTGAGAGCACTGTTCTCTGTAGAGAGAAGAGATCTGAGGATTGCAAGAAGGAAACAGGGACATTTCTGCATGAAGATTGGAGAGTCTGAGGGACCATGGTGACAATTTTTACCTTGTTTCTCTTCGTATCTGGAAAGTGCACGTCAGGATTTTGCCCTTTTTTTTTTAATTATTTTTTTCCTATTTTTCTCTTTTTTTTTTTTTTCTGTTCAGAGCCCTATGGATGCTCTGTAAGCATTATTACTGCATTCCTGCACATGGGAAGAAACTGTGGGAGAGGCCAGTTAATAAAAGTATCTTGCTTCAATCAGATCTCGGTGATTTCCTCAAACGCAGTTGATAAAGTCCAAACTACCCTTAGATCTCCAAAGCATCCATCCACCTCTCTGATTATGCCCAGAACAAGTAGCTCAAAGTTAAAAAATCGTAATTACTCTGCCCCATTTCCTTCCCTGAGATATTTCATTATAGGACAGGTAGAATGCAGGGGTGAGATTAGCAAGTTTTTTCTAGTTATGATCACATACATATTTGAATCAAACTCATTTTGTGAGCTCTGCAAATTTTTTGGGTTTTTTTTTAAAGTAATTGTAGTCCCTTTGAGCATATTGTGCACTTTATAGCTCTTAAATGATGCTTAAGCTCCAAGTTCTGTCAGTGTTTATGAAAAATAGGTTGTCTTCATTTGTAAGAATCTTTAAAGCCTGATGGCTCTCGTTACAGTCAATGGGATATTTTTGCTTTGTAGTCCATCTGGAAGAGGATCAGCAGTTCTACCACTGGGAAATTTATCTTTAAACTGGCCTGTATTCTACTTCATTAATTGATGCATTCTGTACTAAGCTGTGGCATTTTCATTTCTAAGCTGTTTATTAATTCCAACACTGAATAATTAAAAAGGGGAAAAAAAAAGCACAAGGAAGGCACACCATTGTAGACCAGCACAGAAGCTGCATGTAGAAGAAAACATGCAGACCATAGGGGTGGCTTACGAACAGAAATTAAGAGCTACATAAAAGCCAATATAATCCAGTGGCTCAATTATGCCTATATGGTTTTTTTAGATGAATGCTTCAGTACCCTCATTGAGTGCTTGTTTGGTACTTTAACTACAGAACTTGGTGAAGAGTCACAAGCTGATGTAGCAAAGCAACATCATTAACCTTCTTTCCACTATAGGATGAGATAAATATAGGACAGCATGTTCTCTTAAAGTGATTTTTAAAAATGCCATCTATGCAGATAAAGCTTTCAGGGGTGTCCTACCATATTTCTGCAGGGAAATTAAATAGTAACAAAGGAAAAAGGAAGAAAAGGCAGTGCATTTTGAGGAGCTGTAAGGAAGCAAACTCAAGTTTGTTAGTTGCCAAGCACATTCTGTGTCTTTGGGAGAACAGCAAGCATTTTACATTATCTTCTTCCCTGGTTGTTTCACTTTTTGCAACAATACAAAACCACAGCAATGTGTGGGGTTTTTTTTCTCTCTGTATTGTGCCTTATATTCTAGTTTTCCAGAGAAAACAAGATTTAGAAATAGAAGACCAGATCAGATAAATCTGTGGAGGTTTTAATCTGATTTGTACTGAAGTGACACTACATGCAGTGCCATGGCAAAAACACAGGGTAAAATTAAGGCTGCACAGCCCTCAGGAAGTACTAAGATTTAATAGAAGGCCTGAAACCTTGTGTTATTCCCAGCCCCGTTGAGCTTTACAGTGTGGTATTTGGATGCTATTGTAAGTGTGCTGCAAAATGAGTCTCTTTGTGGTTATGCAAATTATTCTTGTATCAAGGAACCACTATGTGCTACAAAATTAAAACTGGGAGGGAAAAATAACCACTGTGGGGTAGTATGCAATAAATCCACTGAAGGTGCTGGCTCTGGTGAGGCATCTGTTGTCCCTCTACAGGTAGAACATTTCTCTATGGAATCATTACAGTTTTGCTCAGAAACATCCTCCTGCTTGAACCAGCCTTGGAAGGACAGTAATGTCAAGCTTTTCCCAATAGGAGCATCCTTCTGGGAAATGGGGTGCACTGCTGGGATGATCTGAAAGGCTCAGCTGTGGTGCCCTCTAATTGCTGTTCCTTTTTGCTTTCTTTGCTGAATGCACAAAACTGCTTCTACCAAACAGATCTGAGCACAGCATTCTTGACTTCTCACCAGTGCAGTTACCCTGCACGCGAAGCTGTTGCCAGTTTGCCTCCATTGTTTCTTGCAATCACTAGTCGATGAGACTCTCATCTCCTGTTCTGGTGCCAGAGCCTGACACTGAGACAAAAGCTTCTGTTTCAATTGACAATGTTTAATTTTTCATGCTCAGTGCAGTTTAGTGCCTCCCCAGGTAGGAGGCTCCGATGCTAATTAGCAAGGAAATGTTTTCTGCCTTCACAGGACACATGTGCACTCTGCATTTGGATTCTATTAAACAGCTGATCCCAGTGGCATTGGTGGTGGCTACTCCTGGCTGCACCAAGCAGCCTTTTATTACTCTTACTGCTTGAAGAAAACGCTGCTCAGTTTTCTCTCCTGTCCCAAACAGCTGCAAAAGAAAGTGGGTTATGGTTTTGTTTTGATTTTGTTTTTGGTTTTTTTTTTTCATGTGGAGGCTGTTGAAGGAGACCTTGTCTTGCTTGGAAGCTGGTAAGCATCCCCAGAGGAGTGCTGTGTTTGTGTGGTGTGAACAAAGAGCAGGCTGGCTTTGATTCTTGTGGGTATTCTTTAGTGATGAGGAGCTTGGGCTTTATAATATTAGCTGGCAATTGGCTACAGCAAAAAACATCTCAGGCTTTCTTTAAAGGGTTGTATGTGTGTTTGTGGGTTTTTTGTATTTTTTTTTTGGTTTGGGTTTGTTTTTTTTTTTTTTTTTGGTTTGATGGTTTTTGGTTGGGTGTTTTTTTTTTTTTAATGTTATCTTATTTTTTGTTATACAGTCTAAAAATGATTGCCACTTAAGATTTATGTCCTATTACTGTGTTGTGTTGAAAAGAATGGTAAGGTTCATCTACATAGTCACTTTTGCTGAGCTTATATCAAGGCAATTGGATAGCACAGAAGTTGTTGTATCCCACTTAAATACTGTTATATATAGAGACGAACTCTTCTGGGCATTGCTTATAGAAAATTGTTTTGAATGTATACTCATTCTTTGTGTAATTTCTTAAGCTGTTGTTTAGCTTCACCATTCACTTTTTAACTGCAAGTCACACAGAATTCTGTTCCCTTTGATTCTGTACTTTTTGTGAGGAGGATTTTCAGCAGTAGCGGTTTTAAGTGTAGGATTGGAACTATACAGTCGTGAATTTTGTCATTTTTCTGGTTTTTTTATCTTTTTTTGTTTTGTTTTTGGGTTTTTTTGGTGGTTTTTTTTTGGTTTGTTTTTTTTTTTTTAGTGTGTGTGTCTATGCTGAAGAGAGGTGGCTGAAATACATTACCATGCACAAAAATTCCCTGATGATAAAGCAGAAGGAAAAATGGAATGTCCTGTGGACTGTACCCTTAAGCACCATCAGCAGAAGAGGCTGCTGCAGAGCTTGTACCTGCCCAGGCTGCACTGGTGCTTTCCTCTGTAGGAAATGTCCGTTTCAGGGGCAGGGGGTCAGGAAATAAAGCAGCCCTGGCAGAAACTAGATGCAGAGCTGACTTTCTAGGACATGTTCCTATGTCCTTATTTCCCCAGGCAGACCAGGGGAGTGGGTCCTGTGCCTGCAGAGTCCCAGTGGCCTTGGTCCCCATGAGGTATGGAGTGTGGGTTTAGTTTCCAGAAGGCTGTTGACACATCCTGTCCCATAGATAATCAACGAGGAGCAAAAAGGAGATTTTCAACAGCAACCTGTCTGGAGTAGATGAGCCCCATGATGATGCTTTGATGAGGGGCAGTGCTGGTCCTGGACCTGTGTTGGTCAGGATTTCTTGGCTCACCATCCTCTTGAATACTGGTGCTAATTTAACTTAGCATTTGGGTGCTTGTATGTGATTCTCCAATTCTTATAATTGGTTTTCAAACAAAGTGAGCTGTTCTAAAAATGACTGTTCTTTCTCCAAAAAAAATACAGGGAGCTTGTTAACGTCTTGAAATGTTTCAGATTTTTTTGCCAGCGTGGAAAACTTTAAAAAAAACCCCAACCACTTTTCCTTTATTTTTTCCCCTAAAATAAAGCACAAAGATTGTATTAAAAATAATTGGCGTGTTTCAATATATTTGTTTTTCTGAAGCAGTACTGCTGGGTTACTTTAGTGTGAAGTTGTGGATCATAACTGGGTAGTGTGAAATCAAGACGCTGGGTGTGTATTTGAACAGGACAGTACAAATTGCAGATGAAGGGAAAGCTGGCTCTATGTTTAGTGAGATTTTAGCGTTTTCTCTCAGATTTTGTATGGGTGTGTATGTTGGATGAGCTAAAGAAACAGCCCACAGTTCACAGAATCATAGAATGTTAGGGGCTGGAGGGGACCTCAAAAGATCATCTAGTCCAGCCCTCCTGCCAGAGCAGGATCACCTAGACCAGATCACACAGGAACATGTCCAGGTGAGTTTTTAATACCTTCACAGAGGGAGACTCCACAACCATTCTGGGCAGCCTGTTCCAGTGCTCCATCACCCTCACTGGGAAAAAATTCTTGCACTTCACAAATCTTAACCTAATTCTCTTTTTTAAAAGTAAATAAATGAGAAAAGCTGTTGGAGAGCTCACTTTTCTCAGTGAATGGCTACTAACTGCCACTTTCTTCCAGCTGGGCAATGGTAAATTGAGTAGATCTTGCAGTATTTTAGCAAGTTCCTGCAGGGTTCAGCGTGCTTTCTCCTGCAGCCAGACATAGGTACCACGGTTCCAGGTTTCACTGACAATGGAAATGTGAATTCTAATCCTCAAGGTGAAGTAAAAAATATGATTTACAGGCACCCAAAGAGAGAATGGTTAAAGTCTAAACAAACCCAGGCAAATGATTATATTAAAAGATACTAAAATCTCATTTTTAAGATATGCTGTGCTAAGAGCCACTTTTACTGATAGGATGGTTCCATACTGAAACAAGATTGTTTCAGAGCTTTAGGGAGCTGTTCTCTGCAGTCATGGAGACTAGTAATTTGTTTCCTTTAAGCTTTCATTTTTACTTAATCTGATGTCTCCTGGAGCCAAGTCCTTTAAGGAGAACACTAACTTAAAATGCAGCAATTTGTTGCTGTTCCTTTGGAGCAGAAAAATTTGTTTTGACAAAAGTGGTCAGTCAAAATTAGTGAGCAGTGCTTGCCATGACAAATGAGCAGAATTTGCTGAGTCCCCAGATCCTTCTCATTGAGCACTCAATAGAGTGCTGTGTCCTTATTTTGGGCTATACCTAGCTATACCCTGGTATAAGAACAACAAAAGTAGTTTTGTGTCTGTGTTAGGTAATTTCTAATTCGTTCAATATTTTCTATACTCAAAACTACAGGGGAGAAAGGCTGAATTAGTGTGTCTTGAGTTTTTTGTTCCAGTCAGCTGCAAATGTTTTATTTTGGAAGATCATGGACCAGCCCCACCAAGCTTCATGAAGTGTGTAGCTCCCAGACAGAGCCAGGTTTGTAGGAGTACATTTTATTATTGAGACACCCTGTGCTCACCACATACTTCAGCAGAGCTAAGCAGCCTGTGTGCTAGCAATAAACCTGAGCTGAATAAATGCCTGTTTCTTGTAGCTTGGGAATATTAATAGTCACTGATGAGATTGTCCAGCTCACATGGTGAAGTTTTGGTTTAATATTGAGTTTTAATTTCCAAAGGGATTTACTAAATTCATGTCATTCTATATGGGGAAGCATGCAGTAAACACTGATTAATTGATTCAGGAGACCTGAGCTCCTTGCTTGGGAGAAGAGTGTCAGGTCAGGATCTGGTAATGGATGTCTGGGTGTCAGGGTAGAATACTGATGATCTTTCTGTGGTTCAAGTCACTGGAGTAGATACATTTATATCTTACAGAAGAAAATTTATATGCATTCGTTCATCTTTGAGATGCACAATTAAGTAAGAACACTCTCAGAAGACACAGTGCTGTGTCTGTTGTTTACTGTAATACTTTGTATGCTCAGTTTCTACAGTATTTTATCAGGGATCTTTTAGAGATCTAGAAAATTAATGAGTAAACAGTGAAAAAACCCGAAACAACCCCTCGTCTAGTACCTCTCTTAAAGTGGCAAACCATCAGAAATTCATAATTAATAACACTTTACAGCTAATACTGACTTGTTAAAGATTTGTGATTTTAGAACATCTTACTGCATTACATAGTGATTAACTAGAATTTCAGTGTTAACTTGTAAATAATTCCAGTTTGTCAGTCTATATATCTTTGGCTTTTTTGAGGTAAGAAAGGCAGAAAAATTAGGGTCTTTTTGTGTGAATGCACAGAAAAGTAGTTAGGCTTATTTCCTTTTCAAAGCATTTAATATTTCATGCTTCTTGCCAGCCCAGCTGGGAATCTGTAAAAGCTCATCTTTACAAGAGCTGACCAAGATTTTTTTGGCATTGTTGTTTTGACTTTTTTTTTTCCCTCAGAAAATGCTGATGGATAAAACTCAAAACAATTAAGTTTAGATTAATTTTTCATTTTATAGAATGTTCAAAAATGTTTTGAAACTGGAACAGGATGGCTGTGCATTTTCAAAATAAAATAATCCGACTTTGTTTATAATTTGGAGGGGTAATAATTATAATGTCAAAAATTAATAGCACCAAAATAATTGTTTTGCCTTTTAAAATACTGAATTCTTCCAAATACTAATATTACTTGTTACTTTCTTAACATTTTAGGGTCATATTCATTTGCTGCTTAACCAATGGGTGAAAAAAAAAATAAATTGCTGTTCCCAGAATTAGAAATAACAAAGATCCAGTCCATTGAGACTTCAGTTTTGCAATTGATTTTTGCATGGAAGGCAGATCAGAACCACTGTGAAGGGTGGCTTCATGAAGGTTGTGACATTAAGTATGTGATAATGATAGATGAATATGGAAACATACAGGTGGCAGCTGGTGGTCCATGAGAGATGCAGGGAGCCACATCCACTTTGCTGCATTGGCTAAGACAGGTTTATTGTCCACCAGTGTATTGTGAGTGTCTGGTTGCTGTGTGTTCCTTCTCAGAATAATTCTTGGACTTGCTCTGCTAGCAATAGTTTATTGTTTGAATCTGTCTGTTACTGACTATGCATTTTATCATTTGGTTTTGGGCCATGACACATTTCCTTCACTGAATAATGAACCTTCCTTCCCCGCTTTTTTTCTCTACTCCTTGATCTGAAACAACCATTAGTGTTTTTCAAGGGTTCAAACCCACCTAGGTGCTGCGTATTGTCTTGTGAGTACAAGTTGAAAAACTTGACATGGGATCCATGTTAATGCAAGTGGTTGTGTGGACAGTGTTGGAAACCAAATCCCTTTCTCGTCACCAGCTGCTTCAGGCTGGCTTCTCATGATGCCAGCACCCCTCAGCATCAGTCCTGTCAGCCTGCTTTTAAATGTGAGGGATATTTTAGGGCCAGTGATGTTCCCATTGTACCCTCAGTATTTGCTGGCGAGCCTCAGCTCTGTCATTTTGTCATCAGTGGTTCATTTCAGATCCGGGACCTGCTATTGGTTAGAATTGATTAATATTTCCATACTGTTTTTTCCTAATGTAGAGCTGGATGTCATTATGCCTGCTTGATAATTGCTAATTTACAACCTGGAAGGATAAAAGGTCTTGGACTTAATTGCAGAGGTGAGAGCAGTTGTTCTGCTAACATGCCATGGTGGTACCTAGGGGTTCAAGGAGGGGTCCATGAAAGTCCACTCTCCCTGCCCTGAGGGTCTCGGGAGACCTGCAAGGCAAAGAGGAGGGAATGGGGCACATCTCTACCCTTGCAGTTCTGGCATCTATTTGCTGGATCAGAAAAGCTTCTTGAAAAAGCAATCCAAATGTTCTTTGGACATCAGTCTTATTCTAGCAACTTAGCACTCGGAATCATTTGAATAATTGAAGTTTTTATGCTCCTGGAATGAAGCAGTGATCTCATGATGCAGTTAGTGATCTGGCATTGACAAGACTTGTGGCAACATTTGCTAGATTTCTTCTTAAATTCTTCATTTGTTTGCCTTACGGATCTTTACCCAGGCAACTCCTTCAGGCAACTCTGGCAGCAAAATAGAAAATGTAAGGTATGTAGTAACAATGCTACACTTAGAAATCCTATCCTTGCTTGAGTAAAACAGGTGACTTCTTGACTTGCAGCTATACAGGAAAAGAAAATGCTTTTGCTTTCTAAGAATTTGGGTATTTGCTGCTGTTGGACAGGAAGCAGAACCAAGTGCCTGTCTGGATGTGCCACTGGGCAGAATTTGAGTGTGTTGTGGCATTGGCCTCTTGCAGGAGCTGGGATTTGTTCTGAAGGGCCCTGACACAGCAGCTACTCTGCTGGAGGGGCCACTTTAGGCATCAGAGAATGTCAGACCTCTTGTTCAAGTCTCTGCTCTCCTGCTGCATGAGAGATCAGGGAAGGGGTGGAGGAGAGCAGCAGGACCAACCTAAAGATGTGAGTGAAGAAGGACCATGTTGCCTACCCTGTGTGTGGGACAACCCTGGGAGCTGCTGGGGTCTGTGTGTCCTCATCATGCTCCAGTAAAAGCTGGCTCATACAGCAAGATGGTCACTAGGAGAACTGAAAGATAAGAGAGTTTTACTTGCTTTTACTTCATCTGATTGTTCAGGATCACTTGAAATGTTTTATCTTTTCTTCTGCTCAATTTCTTTATTCAAAAAATACTGTAAACGTCTTTTCTCCACTCTTTGGAATCTCTCAGAGGATTTAGATGTGAATAGCTAGGGTTTTTTTCCTCACTTAATTGAAAGTCTGGAAAGTTTTGATCCTTAATAAGTCTGTCTTTTATTCCAGCCATTTATATAGCAACCATACAAAATAGATGTTAACACCGTGGAAAAATAGTTTTAATCCATTTGATCAAAATGATCTGTTTTCCTCACTGTGGTGTTTGCCGTGGCTTGCCTTGTTCCCCACTCATCAAGAGGATCTTTCAAGTAAATAAGGCAGACTGAATTTAAGGAAGATGTGGCAGCCTGTTCCTCGAGGCCTTCTCTCGATGTTATAAAGATGCAAATGGATATAAGTACTAGATTTCATCTAGTGCTCCATGTGTCTTGATTGATCTCACCACAGATTGCTACTTCTGAACCACCGTGCTGTGTGCCTTCATCCAAAAAGAAATGTTAAAAAGTATTTTGCATTTAAATAACATGTACATTTTGCTATAGTTACCTGGTACTGGTTGTTGGACTTGGATGAATTATGGCACATTATTTATCTCATCTTCCTGTAGAGTGCTGTAGTACCATTAATAATGTGCAAACTCTATCTGCTGTTTGACTGGGCAGTAATGGAAGTGCTGTAATGAGTCTTATTTGGGTGGCAATCAGAGAATCAACAAATGGTGCTTCTGTTAAAGGTCCTGCAAATTTATCTGGGAAACATCTCTGGGGATTAGCTGCACTTTTAGTGAACTTTGTGGGAAAGAGCACTGCTGGATGAATGACTCGACTCAGTCTGAGTACATCCTTCTCCTAAACGGAGATATGAATTAATCTAAGATGGCTAAGTCACTCCAATCAATGTGATTGTATCATGTGTACTCACATTTATTCACAACCATTCTACATTTATAGTGATTCTATCAGCAAACGTGTTTACATCTTTACTATTGGTCAAACAGCAGAGCTACAGAAATAGCAGTTATCACACCCCCCCCCCCCCCGTGAAGCTAGCAGTTTCTCAGGCAAAGTTTTGCAGGTGGACAGTTCTCTTTTCTACATTCTGGGAGATGAAAGCAGGAATCTTGTATCAGTACTTCGAGGACTCTTCAGAATTAGCTACAAGGACAGTTTCTCACAGCACCCTCACAGCTGCTCATTAGTCTTATCAACATGGGTTGTTGACTGACAGTAAATCATGACCTTCTTCTGTGAGAAAATTCTCCCCAGAAATTGGCCTTGGATTTAGGGATGTTTAGAAGTCATGGTAAGATTCAAACTCATTCCCATCAGTCATTCAGAATGTAATAGCTTCCAATTCAGCATATTCTGCTTATACTGCCTTTGGCAAGCAGATAGAGGGATAAATTAGCCTGAGGTGATGCCCACATTGTCCTAGAGGAACAGACCACTTATTTTGCCCAGGTGTCTGTGTGTTTTGTGTGCGTGCGTGCACAATCCATCCACTTTTGCAGAGCTAGTCAGCCACCTATTATTCTCTGGAAAAGGCAGAAGTGAAAATCTGCTGTGGATTTATGCCGTGCTAGTTCTTTTTTGTCTGACTGACTACTATGTAGGTTAATAAATTATACATTCCCATGTATTATAAATATGCCTATTAGAAAAGGCTATAGGAGGTAATAACTGCAGATAAGATTGCAAAATAGTTTTCATTACAGTGTCCTGGATTTAAATGTCCAAAACTTTTTGAAGCATTTGCCTTTCTGGGTAGGATATCCCAAACCTGGCTTATGTCCAAAGATGACAATCTGATTTTTTAAGTTTTACAGATCCACTTTAATAATAATTTTGAGAGGAAAGTGGAAAAGGCAGAGTTTGTATTTAAAGTACTTTTTGAAATGCTTCCTTAGGAAGGTGGGGATCATACGGAACTTCAACCTCGATGGACTGGCAGTGCTTGTACAGAAGGGGGTTCAGTGTGCTGCAGATTTTGGGGAAGTTATAGTAATGACCATTTGAAAACCAGCTGATGTTTGGACACAACGCAAACCCCCTGAGCCCTGCTGTCGATCTCCATATGAATTGGGCATGCGTTCAAAGTTAGTCACTTTTATAATTAGCCACCTGATCCAGTGCACTGCTCCGAGCTGTGTCAGAAAGCTGCCCAAGTGTTCCAAGGAATGCAAGGTCATGGCAAACAGACCTTCCTCTTGTATCAGCACAAGCCCTTCTGCGCTCTCTTGGCTGGAGGGGATCGATGTCCTGGAAGTAAATAAACTCAGCTACATACAGGGAGCTCAGAGGAGCCTTTGAAAACTGGGGCCTGGTTATCTAGTGGGGATGTCGGAGCCCCAGGTACTTCCTGGAGAAAAGTCTCCAAGCAGCTGTGCTCCACTCCCCACCCAGCCTTACCCCCCCAGCCTGCTGACACTGCAGGCACTTGCACGGATCCGTGTAGCCCCACTGCAGGGAAACTCTATTAAAGTTGCATAGTGGAGCACTCAAAGCCAAATGCATGTCAAGAATAAGGTTAAAGAGATGGTTTTACTCCTCTCCCTTTCTACCCTCCATTCATTCTGCTGCTTTGCCATTGCATCGCTTAGTGCTTTTTTAATTATTTTTTTTTCCCCCCCTGGGTAAAGCATAATTAGCTTGGAGAAAAAGAGCACCCAGGGGAAGCAGAGATGCCTCTTGTGCTAGTAGGTGCTGTGCAACAAGCTGTGCTGACCCCCAGGACTGCCCTTGGGATGGATGTGGGGTGGTGCCATTCGCTTAGAGGAGCGTGGTGGGGGGCTGAATGCTCCCATTTGCTTTTAAGAGGAGGGAGCAGGTGGAGCTGCTAAACCTCCCAGAGAGGGCAGGGGCTGCTGGCATGAGAGCAGACCCCTAGTGGCTGCTGCTCTTGTGGCAACAGAGGCTGAGATGGGATCTGCATGAGCAGTTGAGGGCTGGCAGCATCACCAGAGACAAAACTGAAGGAGATGTGCAGCAGCAGGACCCAAACCAAAATGATTTGTTGCTGGTCAGGCATGGCATATGCTGCTTTCCTCGGGGAGGCTACTCAAAATTCGTTGATGTGTGGGCTGGGCTGCCCTTTCCTTTGCTGGAAGAGTTTAGTGTGTGAAAGTCTGAGGACAAGAGGCTTCAGTGTGAGACAGGATGGCTTCTGGTGTGGTTGGAACACAGCCAGCAAGAGTCTGTGCCTTACCAGATGCAGCCTTGTCACCTCTGCCCCATCCTCAGAGCTGGTGTGTGTGTCCTGTCCCTAGGCCAAGAGACTTACCTGTGTACACCGTGATTATTCTGTGGCCTGTAATGATGACATACATCTTGGAAGCTAGCATGGTGGACTTGCTGTTGGACTCACTGTGTTAATGATCACTGAGACGACAATGGTGTCTTTTTCTTACAGCCATGCGAGTGACCTTTGGAAAACTCAGGGCAGATTTTCTGACCCAGAGGTCTTGTGATATTTGCTTCCTTCAGGGACAAGTTTTCCTTCCACTTGCTTCCCCAGGACACTTGTTTCCTGTTAGACATATGAGAGGACTGGAGCTTTCCTTAGCTGCTACTACAGATGTGCTGGTGTGTCCCCACCACAGCAAGTCCCTTGGGTGGAAGAGCTGCATTAGCAGGTCAGCGTGCTAATAAGGAATAAGCTAATAAGCAATAAGCTACTAAATCACTCGGGAGATTCCAGTAGTAGCTTATGAACAGTTAACCTGAAGATCTCTGCATCCCACTTGGAGTGTTTTAAACCTGCATTCTTGGTGCGTGTGTGCACCAGCTGACTTTTTCCTGACTGTTTATCATTAATCAGCAAGCTCAAGGGAGCCATGTGCAACATGAGGACTTGCTTCTAGAGTAATGCAGCTCACATCAGCTTTGCTGCTTCTCTTTGCAGTGTACGTGCTGCCTTTCTGGGCCAAATAATGGAATTTACTATGGGGAAACACTCAGGTGCAGGTGGCTGCTAACACACTATTGAACTCTTTAAGCAGCACCTGTTTGTTTTTTTGTTTTGTTTTGTTCTTTTTTTGTTTTGTTTTTTTTCTTTACTGATGCCAACAATGATACTGCTAAAAACAGTGGGAAGTTAAACTCTGTAGATATCTTTTTAGACTGTTTCATGTCATACAGATCTCACACCTGTATGGGATACTCAGTACTGGCTCCAGTGGAACGTAGCTGCTGCATCAGAGAGGCACTGGATTTCCTGTAGGAAGGCAGAGAAGAGGCATTGCTTACTTTGAATGGGGCCAGTTAGCCTGAAGCAATCCACCTGGCTGCAGAAACCAGTTCAGCATGATGTTACTTTTGCTTCTTCAAAGTATTTGGTGTAAAGGTGAAGCGCATAGTGAGGCTGTTGACAGCAGTTGGTTGCAGTCTCTGGGTGTATAAACCAGAGTAGCAAAAAAAAAAAAAAAGATGTTTCTTTGCCTTTCTTTGAAGAATTTATATCCTTGTTTTAAAAAGAACATAAAAAACTGAAGAATGTACTGGAAGGAACCATGGAAATAAGGGGAAGAAAATACAGTGTCAGATATTGAACACCTCAAAGAAAGCCTGAGAGGTGACTTGATGTCATATATGAACTTGGCCATAATGGGATAGTGACAGTAAAGGACTAGCAAAGAAAGAATTGGCAAGGACTGATAGTTGAAAACTGATACAATTGAAATTCAAACTGGAAGTATGTCACCACTTCTGTGGCTCAATAAAGGAGCTAATGAATGAAATGTGATAAGTCATGATGTACAGAGGTCAGAACAGATAATTCCTCTGGGCTTAATTTCTGTGAATCCAAGAACTGAGTAACTTCTGCAGTTTCATCATGGAAAAAACATGTACTAACTAGCCAACACAGTTCCTCAACTCTGAACCTATTTGAAAATGTGTTCTACAATCTAGTACGTGTTTTTATAGTATTCATAATATAGATATATATTAATATATAGTTCAGAGGCATTTTGTTTCACTGTTTTGGTTTTTTTTTTTTTGGTGATGTTGTTCTGAGATCAGTTGTTTTTGAATTATTACTATGTGCAATTTGGCACGTATTTGTGATTTTAAATACATTTAAGAAAATCATTGAAAAGTAATAAGGATTAAGAATCCATTAAAAACCTAATACTTCTGAACTGAACGGTATTTTTATCCTTTGAGAAATTATTTTGTTTTCAGACTGTTACAAATTAGGAACAATTAAATTGAAGTCAACAGAGTGACATTTGTCAGATTGGATGTAAATGAGTTTATATTGGAGTCCGCCAGCAAGGAGCCTTGTAAAATGTGCTCCTTGTGGGTTTTCTAGTTTCAGCCACTTAATAAGACTTCTTAAATTATTCAGGGTGTATAAATTAGCTGATAAAGTTGAATCTTTTTTTCTGTCAGTGAAGAAATTGTGGACTGGAAATGAAGTATTTTCAGCCACTGGGTGTTTGTGGACTTCGCTTTCACTTAAATGTATTTTTCTACCTGTGGACAAGTAGGCCACATGTGCATGAAGTGTTATTGTCACACACTGACATCTTGCAAGCAGGGTGAGCGTGCGTGCGTGTGCATGTGTGTGTGTGCATATGTATATAATGGAAGTCCCTTCAGGTACTGACAGCGAATAGGGTCCTCCATCTCGTATACAAGACCCATGGGGGTAGCCCTATCTCAGAGTGCAGTCTATATGACTGCCCCTGCAGTCACAGAATCACAGAATGTTAGGGGTGGAAGGGACCTAGAAGGTCATCTGGTCCAACCCCCCTGCCACAGCAGGATCACCTAGACCAAGTCACCCAGGAGCAGATCGAGGCAGGTCCTCCTTCCATGTTTTATATATTTCCCTCTTCAGCTTAAGTCTTACCATTAGTTCCCTACTCAACCACGTAGGTTTCCTAACTCTCTTACTACATTTCCTGCTCTTTGGGATACACTGATCTTGAGCCTGGAGGAAATGGCGTTGGAATATTAGCCAGCTTGCTTGGGCCCCCTTGCCCTCCAGAGCCCTATCCCATGGGACTTTTCCAAGCAGTTCCTTGAGAAGGCCAAGATTAGCCTTTCTGAAGTCCAGGGTAGCAATCCTGCTTGT
>JANHGL010019746.1:9727-23067 GCA_024611195.1 Ceyx melanurus
CAGGAACAGATCCAGGGGGGGCTGGAATGTCTGCAGAGCAGGAGACTCCACAACCTCCCTGGGCAGCCCCTGCCAGGTTCCTGCACGGGCCATGTCCTGCCAATATTGGTGTCACTTCATGTGCTCCAGGAGATCTGGGGCTAAAGTAACTGCTCGCCCCACAAGTTTTCATTATCTTTTATGAATTGTTCTTTCAATCCATAGTTTGAACTGTTCCAACAAGATGAAAGCCTTCAGTCTGACAAAATATCTCCAGAAGGAGCTGTTTGTAATGTGTAAGTGGCCTCCAAAACAGAGAAACTCTTGGTTTAATATCTGCAGCTTCTCTGAAAGTATCTTTTTTTTTTCTTTTCTTTTTTTTTCTGAGTTACTAGGTTCTTCTTGTACTGGCCAACAAAGAGGGACTGGTTGAGGGTGTGAAGGTAGGAGGCACCCTTGGCTGGAGTGACCACGAGATGGAGGAGTTCAGAATTGCAGGCAGCAGGCCCAGGACCACAAGCAGGATTGCTGCCCTGGACTTCAGAAAGGCCAACCTTGGCCTGCTCAGGGAACTGCTTGGAAAATCCCATGGCACAGGGCTCTGGAGGGCAAGGGGGCTCAAGCAAGCTGGAGAATATTCAAACACCATCTCCTCCAGGCTCAGGATCAGTGCATCCCAAAGAGCAGGAAATCTAGTCAGAGAGTGAGGAGACCTGCATGGCTGAGCAGGGAGCTGCTGGTAAAACTTAAGCAAAAGAAGGAAATCTATAAAACATGGAAGGGGGGGCAGGGCACTTGGGAAGAAACAGGAAGGTTGTCAGAGGATGCAACAAGGAAAGCCAAGGCCTCCCTTGAAATAAACCTAGTGAGGGAGGGCAAGGAAACAAGAAAAGCTTCTACAGGTGTGTTGGAAGCAAAAGGAGGTCTAGAGGCAATGATCTTCTAGGTCCCTTCCAACCTCTAACATTCTGTGATTCAAGCAGATCCTTGCTTGCTGCTTTGCTTGCATATTGCCCTTTTGAAATCCAGTTTTGCTGTGTTACATTCAGTGCAAATAGTAAGAATGATTTGGAAACAGCTTTTTAACCTGATTCCAAAGCTCAAAATCTCTTTATTTTAATGAAAATATTTTTACAGTAGGATGACTCTATCCTAAAACAACATATGGATAAACCTAAACCCAAATGAAATTCAGATGAAATAGGTTGTTGAGCTGCTGTTAGTAAGACTTGTTATATGAGGATGAGAAAGTCAAGTGTCTGAGGTAAGGTGTATGTATTAGACATTGCTGCTAGCTTTGCACATACAAAGTTTAAAGTGCTGCAAATCAGCAGCCCTTGATTTGTCATGGCTGAAAAGAACAGTTTTTAGTTTTTAATGTCTAAGACTTTCTAATGCTGAGGACTGCCTGAGGGTACATGTGGGCTGCCAGTGTTCTCAGCAGAGATTTGTTATCCCAGAGGATTTTATCTTATACTGAGAAAGCGAAGGTTGAAGGTTTGATTCAGGATTTTTTTTTTTTGTCATTTTGAAGAGAGAGAAATCCCTAATAAAAAAATAAATATTTGAAAATTGTAATTAAATATTGGTGGAAGTTAATAATTAATGGCTTGTAGCTGAGTTATTAATGGTCTCGTTTTCCTGTGTAATGAAAGTCTTAAGTTGTCTTGTATGTTAACTATAGGAAAAAAATTTAAAAAGTGATATTTGCTTTAATTTAAAATTATTATAAATACGCAGAATTGCAGGGTTGTATCTATAAAATGCATAAAGCTGGTTTTCAGAGTTCTTGTTCAGGTATTATTTTATATAATAAACCAGAAAAAAAAATTCAGGCTGGCAGAATTTTCAAAGCCCGTGTTAAAGCCCCTAACTGCTTCTGGTATGAAAGTATGAACGTCAGCCTCGTGTTGTTGTTTCTCCCAGGATATCTTTTGTGCTTTCTTCTTTTTTTCTTCCTTCCTTTTGGAAATCCAAGTATTTGTTTGCATACAAGATAGGTGAATTCTTTCATCTATTTGTGCATTGTAAACCAAAGCAATTAGCATACCGCAGTTACAGTACACTTAAAAAAACCAAAACAACCCTAACTTTCAAAACCTTCAGTCAATATTATTCCTGGAGGGAAACCTCTTAATTAAACTGTGTGAAAACTACAACAATAGGCAAAGTTGTTTGGTGTTTAATAATAACTGCTGGGGGAGGGGGCGTTGGAAAAAAAGAAGTGTAGCTGAGAGATTTGTATGCCATTAACTCAAGGATAGAAATGAGGTCAGCCTTTGAAAGGATGGACAACACACTCAGCTGTCAACATTGGAAAGTCCCAAAAGATCAGCTCATTTGCCAGATGTTACTGGGAGTTCATCACTGCCACCCTCTGCTTCAAGGGCTTCATCTCTTGCCACAGTTGCACTTGCCTTTTCTGCCCTTTGCAGGCTTCCCAGAGATCTTTTCCAGTGCATACCACTTGGATTTTTTTTTCTTCCTTGAAGTATGTTGTTGTTGTTGCTTGTTTCACAGCAATAGGCATGATGAGCCATCTTAACTCGTGAAGATGATCTGAAGACTCCTTGTTTTTCTTTCATACGCCCACAGGAGTGCTCTTGGCATAGGAAGCACTGTTGTGGAGTACAGCAGCTTGCAGAGCTCTGGGAATGGGGTGTTTGTGGAGGGGGCTGCAGAAGGCAGAGGACTCAGCTCAATATTATTAACCTTTGTGAGATGAGTGAAAACTGGAGCAGACTGTCTGACAGACTAAGCATCAACTTTGCTTGGAAAATAACTATAGATACAATTTTAAGTAGACCATTCTTCGTTTATTAGCAACTAAGTAGGGCATCAAATATTGCACTGTCATGCTGTGAAGTGTGTGACCCACTGGAAATTAGCAGAGTGGATACTATCATACTATTGGATCCACATTAATAATCACTGTAAGAGCCTGGAATGGCATTCTCTGCATCTATCTTCTCCTTTAAATCCTTCAAGAGTTTGGTAGTAAATATTGATTTCAGCTAATGGTGGTTTTAACTCCTGTGCCCCGAGGGGCTGTGCCCAAGCAGGGAGAAGTCATGAGTGGCTCATACAGATCAGCACAGATATGTTGTGATCACAAGCCCTGTACGTGTGCGTGTGGACAGCATGGTGCTAGCTGCAGAGAACAAGCCCTTTTCACCAGGCATGCTGGTGAAAGGCACCATGCACCAGGAAGTGATGCTTACAATTGGCTTTGCTCGTGCAAGGACACATGGAGAACAACCACAGGCAGCAAGCCTGAGTGTGCTACACTTCCAAAAGCAACAAGTCTTAATAGAATTAGCAATAAGACTGTAATTATCTGTAAATAGTTCTATTTGGGGTTCTTTCATCTTCACAAAGGCAGCATAACCATGTCTTCACTCATTTTTCCTGCACTGTGGCCACGACCCTAGCAAGGAGGTGATGCTTCATTTATTGCTCATGCCTCTGCATGCTGCTGCTGATGCTAGGCACTGTGCATTTCATACTTTTATTTGGAAATCTCAGTGACCTCGATCACACCGGGCTGAAGAAACCTGTCTCGCAAGCATGTGCCCAGGTGATTAATTTTAACAAGCAGGTTGCTTACAAGAGTGTAATTACTCACTTGTGTAAATGGCAGGATGGGTGCACTGACCTTTATTAGACACATTGTGTTGTACACTTTCCCATCAGTTCCATTTCACTGTTAATCAGGGGGCTGAACACCTTGCACCGTTTAGACAGCTTGAGGTTGAAGGCTGAAATGTCACTTTTAACAGAGGGTTAAAAAAGGTCGTGCAGCTGCAAATAATAATAGCCCAATGAAAATCAAATTCTTGCTGCAGCCTACTTCAAGAATAACATTGAAACAGGAAACAAGCCTGCTTGATGTTTTTACCAGTATGGCAGTGAGGTTACTGGTGAGTTAGGAAGGGGGAGAGGAGACAGAAAGGAGCATTCTGTCTTCGTGTTAGAAGTTAGAAGTCTTGTTCTGATTCACAAAGCAAGATCATGGGGCTCTGCAAGGTCTGCTGGAGGATGTAGAGTACTGAGAAGGGCAGCAGTGCACTGCAATGTTCTGAGTTGCTTTTGTTTCTTCATTTGCTTCTTATTTGCTGTGGGATTGGGTTTTATTAATTAGAATAAAAAAACTGCTGAAGGAAATATTGGTGTGCTGCAGAATGTACTTGTTATTCTTCCATGTGACGTGGCTTGGAGAAATATTTCTGTGTTTCTTCTCTATTTTTATTTATTTTTTCTAATTAGAATACCCTAACTTCTGAGCAGAGTGATGTTTCTGTGCTGCAGTGAAGGATATTTCCTCACTTAGACATTGTGCCAATAAGGCTCTTTACATGATCTCAATAGCACAATAAGTGCTGACAGATGTTGTTAACATGTCTATTAAAATTCAGCCCCCTTTGCTGCTGCATAATGCACTTATGCCTATTAACAGTATCAGAACTAATGCTGACACATCAATATTAATGCTTACTTATATTTATAATCCTTGTTTGCCTCTTTGAAGAGGTCACAAAGTTGCAATAAATTAAGCTATCAATACCAAAAGTAAAAAACCCAATCAGAGCATTAACTGCAGCAGCCATCCGTAGTACTGGGAAAGGTGCACAACTGCATTTTTAAGTGAATAAGAATCTGAATTTGAATGGCAAGGTTGCTTTGGTTTGTTTTTATTAGGTGAAGTTGCTATTGGTTGTGTTATTTTCATGTTTTCTGAACAACCTGCAGGCACTAGAGAGAGGAGACACAGGTTGTGATGTTCAGCTGCTTTCTGCTCAGCATTCAAGCCTGAAGTTGAATGACTGCCCTAAAACAGCCAAGTGCTGGGCACTGTGTCAGAATGTGTAGGCAGTAGGTGGCCCTTTCACTCATTTTCTACTGTGGGAATGTTCACTGGTGCTGCAGCCTCAGCTGCAGGGATAGCATCCCATGAAAACACAACTTGTGCATGCTGCAGTTGTCTTGAGGGCACTGTGCTGTCTGGGAACGTGACGTGGGTCAGGTTATGCTAGGCAGTGTCCTGGAGGGCATATATGATATAGCCATTCCACAGATAGATGATGATGATGATGATGATGATGATGATGATGATTATTGTTATTATTTTCAGTTTAGTGTCTGCAAACAGTGTACAAAGTGATTCTCACAGGGCCCAGCAGCTGCCTGTACGTTTCTGTAAACACCTACATGTTGAATCTGACACTTTTTCAAAGCACTGAGAAGAAATCCTGTGTTCCTGCAGTTGTTCCCCATGCTCGAGATTGGAGCCCTCCATGAGACTGGCATTTTGGTGCCTAGACCACGCTTAGCTGTCTAGGTGAGCTTGGGATCACTGAGTTGTTAGCAGAGCATGCACTGGATTCAGGGACTCAAGCTCCTGGCAGGGAGGGCAGTCTCAGACTTGCCACGGTCAGTAAGAAAACAAACCCCAAACCAGCCCTGGTAATGGTTTGCAATTCACAGAGACACTTGGGAGCAGAGTTGTTACTCCCTTGTTTTCTTTAACTGAGCCTCCTCTGTTCTGCTGCTGTTGGCAAGGCAGTTGTCACTGTCCCCCGAGGAGGGGAGAAAGGGGTAGCAGAAATCTTTGGCAGTGCTTCAGTTGCAGGAGTAATTGAGATATCAGAGCAAGCCTTTGATTAACCACATGCTGATTTTTTTTTTTTTCCTTTTTGTAAAAATGTCTTTAGGAAAAACAACATCCTGGGGTCACATTCCATAACAGAGGTGGATTTAAAAATCAGCCTTAGCTGGAGGTTTTGGTTTTATTTTTTTTCAGGGATTTGTTTAGTTGATTATCTCTCTGCTGCTTGTTTCTTTCAGACAGGATAGTGTAATCCCAAGAATTTTTATTGCTTCACCTCTGAAGAGCTTGTCCATTCACAGGCTGGAGCTGGAATAACTGAAATTGGAAGTAGTTTATGACCTTTAGTTGTTTTAGAACATGAACACACTTTCATTTCTCTCAGTTGAACATAGCTGTCAGTTAAATCCACACAGGCTATCAATAGTCTCAAAGGAGTGCAACAGGTCCACCTGTAGTTATTGCAGTTCTAGCCTTGTGTAGATAGGTAGGTTACTCCTGATTTAGGGCCTTTCTTAACACCTATTTGGTGCATTTGGTGCAATAAATCACTTGTCTTAGGCCAGATGTTGGTAGAGACGTCCACATCAAGAAGTTCAGCTGATGCTAATTGTAACCTTTAGGGTGTAGAGGAGGTGAAAGGGTAAATAAAAATAGAAATTCTTCACTCCTGGATGCTGTTTTTAGGAGGCAGTGAGTGAGGTAAAGGGTGCTGTGCTGCCTTTTTTTCTTTTTTTTTTTTTTTTAGGTCACTAGTAGGAAAATCTACCAGGCTAATGCTATCCACCAGAATTAATTTTAAGTTAAAAAAAAAAAAAAAAAAGGAGTTGCTCGGTGTTTTTGTTTGTTGATTATTTTCTTTTTTTTTGAGAACTTAGGGCATGGAAAAGAATTGATGGAAGCAGAGGTCTGGCTGATGTTCAGGTTAACAGTACATTTATTGTTTACAGGCAATGGCAGCAATTCTTCTGGAAATAATGTGCAAGCATGGTAAAGATATTCCCAATAATAGGAAACATTGAAGTGTAGCTTTAAACTATTACAACAGGGTTGAGTGATTTTAGCACTTGTCCTGCAGATTTTTGTCATTTTAAAATCAAATCCTGCTTTTCCAACAAGATGTTTCTCTGTTTTCTGGAGAAAGGAGCCAAACACAACTCAAGTGTGTAAGCACTGCAGTGGTGAGGCTGAATTTCCAGGGATCTGAGGCATAATGTAAGCAGAAGTCCTGTGTTATCAGGTGGGTCAGCTACTATATTCCAGCTTGTCATGTCAGAGTATGAGAGTGCCTGTACCAACAGGCTATAAACACATCCAGAAGAAGGACTTAATTATTTTATAGCCTAGAATTTGAATAAAACCCCTTATTTTTATTGATGCTGGTCAGAGACACTCCCATAAATTGACCCATATTTGTGTTAGTACATTCTGAGGGCAAATGTTTCCTGCTCCTGGTTGATTTGAGACCTGGGAGCTCTTCTCAAGCTCACAAGAATCTAGTTGACCTTCTAAAGGATGGGGTTGCATAATTATCTTGTGTGTACAGAGAACATGCATGTGATGGATTGAAGTTATTAATATTGCCCAGTATGGATGAAGAACTTAAGTGGTTTCTTGCTCAGAAGTAGCTACATAAGTGTTTTTTTTTCCTGAGGTAGATTTCTGCTGCTAAAACTTTATTATTATTATTATTTTCTTTTTGCAAAGTAAGTATGTGCTTAGGAAGTGTTACTTAGGCTGTAGGGAGCCTGATGAATATTAGCAAATTTAGTCCTGTAAGGATGAAAACTTTATTTGTTTGGTCTGTTTTGGGAGTGTGAAATGAAAGCACAAACCATGTATGTTGCATGTATGTGTGAAGTTTAGACTGTATATATTCATAGGTTCCCTTTCTTTCCCCCTCCCACTTCTAACATGTAGATTTATGAGGAATCAGAGATGAACTTGGAGCAGGAGAGGCCTTTTGTCTGCAGTGCCCCAGGCTGCTCACAGGTGAGTGGAGTCAGCGGTGACATTGAGTCCTCAGCACTAGCTCTGGCTTGTGGAATGCCTCCTGACACACCAGCACATCTGATAACTACCTGGCTGGGGGGGCTTTATTTTTTTTTGTTTGCTTGTTTTTGAAGTCTGTCCCCCCAATTCCTCCCTTCTGCCCTTCCCCCACAAGATATCATTACAAAATATTTAAAGCAAGTACAACTGCCGGTCAAAAATGAGTTATTTAACATTGCTTCTCAGGCTGCTCTGCACCTTCTCTCATCCCCAAACTCATGTTTCAAGCCAGGTATTGCAAATCCCTTTAGTGACTGGCAAGGCAGGAAACATTTGTCTGCCTTCTGCTTAGATTATGAAATATGTTTCCTATTGGATATGGTAACCCATGATTTTTATTTTTTTCTATTTTTAAAATCTTTGAATCATCTTCCTGATAATATTCTCTATAGAAAATTCAGCTCGTAGATAAATTCAGCTTCAGGATGGACATTTGGGATTCCTGTTAACTGGTTATCTGTGATGTGTCTCTGAGGGTATAATCTGACCTGTACCATCAGATGTTAACTGAAGTGACAAGGAGTTTGACCCCAGTTCAGTTTAGTGATAAGAGTTTCTGAGTAAAAGCTTCATGCAAGGCTATCTTTTGGGTTTTTGTCCTGGATGGATTTGTTTTAAGTGATTTAGCTTATCCATTTCATACAGTACTCCTCTCTTCATGAGGGATATATTTCCCTGCTTTAACTCTATCTTTGGAGTTTTCATCTAGCTAATGTTTTTACAACCCTTTATGTTCTTCTGGTGGAATTCTGGGTGAGTGCCGCTGGAGTGGAGGTCTTGATTTTGCCAGGGGCTGAAATAAGCAATGGGACAAGCCTGAGGTCCAGTCAACAAGTGGCCAAGGAGCTTTGGTGTTTCACTAAGTGGGAGCTGTTCTGTGGGTGTCAGAATACACCTCTGGAGTGTTCTCTGATCAAGGACTTGTCACTTCACATTTCCCTCCACAAGCTCAGTTAAACTTTTACCATTCTGTCACAGAGGTAGAATAAAACTAGCTGAACTTTATAGTCAAGTTTCTTCGTTTTTGTTGAATCTTAGAAGTGACTTCCACTGAAATGAGTGGACTGGAGTGTTTTCTATGAGTTCACTTTCCTGCTGGAGAAGAGGTAGAGAAGAGGCTGCTGAGAACAAGGTGTTCAGAGAGCAGGTTTGTTTGTATGCTGTGACACTCTGACAGGCAAGCAACGTAGCTGTGACTTGGTGTTTGAAAAACCATTTAACTTCCCACTTGCAAACATGACCTGTGTGGATTGTACAGAGGGTTGGCAGAAGGGCAGAGTTAAGCTGGCTGGGACTGGCTTCTGTTTCAGCCAGTGGGGATGTGCACTGAGGGGCTGACCTGCACGGGGAGCAGAGCTGATGCACAAACAGGAGCAGCCTGGGTTGCTGGAACAGCTTCTCCTCAGGTGCCCCATGCCCTCTTGAAACTGACTGATCTTCCCCTGAAAACACCGTGGCATCCAGGAAGGAAAATTCATGCATTTCCATGAGAACAAACCATGGGAGTTTTCCCCTCACCATTTCATTGAGCAATGTCTTTCACGTATTCCCTTTGTTCTTAACAGAAATTCCTAGTGCAGCATTTCTTCCAGATGAGTAAGCAATGAACCAGGATTTCACAGGGAGGAAAATGTCTTTGGGATTTTTTTTTAATTTTTTTTTTTTTTTCCAGAGAATTAATTCTCATTATTTATACTGCTTTGTCTCTGGGCTTAGAGAGATTCTCAAAAGATGGAACATACTGCAAATATTTGTATTATAGCCACAAGCAAAGTCACTTACCCAACCATATACTGTGTTGAAAGCATTCAGTCACTTCAACTCTGTTGTTGCCAGTTTTTTACAGTGTCCTATGTACTCATTGCTTAAAAAAGTTGCTTTTAAATTTATTTTTTTTTTCATGTAGCCCTGGTAATGCAACTTTAGGCCTTTTAGTCCTGAAATAACCCTGTTAAACTATTACAGCAGTTTGTAGCAAAGGTATGTATGCGTCTTCTGAGGAAGGAGAAGCAATCAGAGACCCAAACTGGACTCAAAGCCCATGTGTGCAACTGCTTGACCATTTATTCAAGCTTGTCTCTTTGTCTTGTTCCTCTTGGTTTTAGAAGTCTGCTATCAGACTGTAAAGCAAACTTAGCACACTGATTATTTTCTTATAAAGCATATCTCTCCAACCTCTCTCCTTAACAAAGGAAAATAACTTAATATCATAAAGTGTCATAAATAGTTGGGTATATACTGAGCACTACTGCATTGCCACTTGGAAATCTCTGATCCTGGGACTTGATTCCAAAATTAAAGATACATTTTGCCTGAATGCTTCTGGGTAGGGAATGCCTGGCTTATTATTTTTATTGCTGTTCAGCAGATAGAGGTTGCAGAAAAACACCGAAGGAGAAAAACCCAGGGAAGTGATTTAAGATAATGCTGCATGACTTTGTGCTTGCCATGGGCTAAGAGCAGTTATTGCAGATCCTCAGGCATGTGGTGGCTTGTGAGGCTGTGGTAGCTGGAGCAGATGTCTGAGACCCTTACAATCCAAAACTTGGTCTGCAACTTGTTCAAGCAAATTCATGACACCTTTCAATTTGCAGCCCCAGAGAGCACTGGAGCAAGTAAGTTTTTAAGCAGAGTACAGCTCTTGCTCTTACTTGATTTGCAACTATTCTGTGTCCTGAGCAATTTGGACACATCTCTAGCTGGATAAATTTCTCTCATTTCTGAAATTCTGTCCAATGCCAAAAGTTTATTAGAGAATTAAAATTATTTTTTACCCCCTCCCCTCACTTTCTTTCTTTCTCTTTTTTTCTGTGTTTGCCTGACAGCGTTTTCCAACAGAGGATCACCTGATGATTCACAGGCACAAACATGAAATGACTTTGAAGTTTCCTTCAATAAAAACAGATAATATGTTATCAGGTAAGAAGACACAAATTCAAGAGTCAAGATACCTCTTCGGATGATGTTGAAAGCATGACTCCTACTGGAAAGCTACTGGCAAAATACCTCAAAAACTGGTTTTACAAAGCCCTAGCTCCAATTAGAGAACAAGTACAGGTGGAATAAAGCAGAATGCCTATCTCTGGACAAGGCAGCTGCCATTCTTATGCCTTCCCACATCAGATGAGCCCCCTTTATGGTGCCCACTGTACATAGCCACAACCAGGAAGATAATTTAAGTAGGGTGATATAAGAAGGGTGATACCCAGTTCTCTTTCCCCATAAAGATTTTAATCTCTGCACTTCTGTCCCACAAAAAGGTTATTTGCTATTATGTGCAATTACATCTCTAGTTTCTTATGGAGTGTTTTCATGCTCTTGCCTCAGTAACCACCCATTGGTGGCTTGCTGGCACTGGGTGAGTGCTGGATAAGGTCAAGGTAGCCTTAATATTACCACTTCTCTCCTGTTCCCTTTCCTGTTCTATATTCCTTGGGCTATAGTGATGGGTTATTAAGCATAATGTCACTAGCATTCTTCAGGTCCCAAAGTCATTGTAGAAAAACCCCACATGATATGTGTTTGATGCTTATGCTTTGAAATTAGCTTCTTCAAGGTAAATCATGCCATTGTAGGTGCAAATATCTAATGATTAAAGGCTCTTCACCAGAGTAACTCTTCTATGAACTTCTCCATTTTTATAGAAATCATTATTGGGTAGCAATTGCTTGCAGATATTTAGTTTAGACTTTGCTGTTGTTGGTTTTGCTGGGACTTTGGGCACCAGTGAGAAATCAGACAGGCCTTGTCACACACTGAAATCATTTTCCTCTTACATTTGAAAATGCCACAGGCCTGGCACTGGGAACTGAGCACGATGAAGAGCAGGGCTTGTGAAGTGCCTGCATGCCACTTGTGCCCAGACTCCTGTGTTTGTAAGAGTGAGAAAATGCTGCTCTTGCACTGGCCATGTCCTCTGGCAGTGAGACTGCTGGCAGAGCTCTGTGCTGTGGGCACAATCCCCGTGTAAAAGTGACTTTTGCTGGAGGGCAGTTTCTAAGGAGTATATTCTGTCATCAGGAGCCCCCTGAGTAAAGCAGCTCCATTTCTGTGATTAACTGTTCTGCTCCTTCCATGGGTTGCTTTCCCAAGCAAAAAGCTTCCAGTGGCTTCCACCACCAGTAGTGGGGGTCCAAGACCTGCAGTTCACCACCTAACTGTGCAGAAGTACAGAACTGCATGGCCAGAAAGGCTCCAAGATTGCTTCTGAGGGATGTGTTCTGTGTGCAGTGTGCATGATGAGCATCTGTAGTAGTGAGAGAGTAAAAAGCTTCATGTTCTCAAGGACTGTGGCAAATGTGCTGACCATAATGGGCTGGCAACCTGGTGCTGCTGTGTGTTGATGCTTCTTTCTGTGTTCATGTGGTGGATTTGTTTGGAATCCTTAGTTTGGAATCATCATAGATCATCTACTCTCTGCAGGAAGACATTGAAAAATAGTTCTTTCATTACCCACCAAAACCCTGGGGAAATTTAAATACCTTAAAGTTTAAGATGTTTTATTCTTAGATTTCATAATGAAAAAATAATGATATATGGGGAAAAGAGACAGACTTTTCTCTTAGACATTTGTCTTCATGCCTTCTTTTTTTTTCATTTTTGCTTATTTGACTTTTTTTTCTTTTAATTGCTTCTGTCATCAGTAGATTCTAAGAAGTGCAGCAGCAATAGTCCTGTAATAACCCAGGTGCAGTGTTAGTGTGGCATTAGTATGACAGTTTTCATTCTGTAAAGAATGAATTTCAAGCAACAGGCTAGTTGTCAATTACTACAAAGATTATTTTTTAAGAGAGTGAGTCTTGTGTTTCCATGAAATCAGGTACAGAGCAGCTTGAGCTTGGAAATACCATGTGGGGTTTTGGTTTTTTGTTTTTTGGAGCTCTTTGTTCCCAAGTTTGGGCTTGATTTTTCAGTTGCTGAAGAAAGACTGGTCAAGGGCATCACTGAAACTACAGTCCACAGGGCAATTTAGCTTGCCTGTCTTGCAGACTTCTTAAAAAGTGGCTGAAAATCTTGGTACCTTCTGGAGTTCCTTCTGCCTGTGGCATTAAATGGAATCCTATGCTTCCCTGAACTATTCTCAGAGGACACAAAGATTCCTAGAATTGAAGGCATGCATTAAAAATCTTTTGACTTGGGTGCCTTTGATTTCTATGTATTATCAACACTTACAAAACATATGAGGATGCTTCTTTGTGGTCAAAGTTGAACACTTCATAGCTCTTCTAAATGGTGTGTTGCTGCTGCTTCAGATTTTGTTGGCTAGCTTCTTGTGTTTTGCCGAGCATGTGTATGTTTGAGGTGGTTTGGAAGCAGCTGAAGGTGTTACTGATGCATTTTCTGCACCAGTTATCTGTGTACTGTGAAGGAAACATATTCTATGCACTGAGTTGATTTGCATGCACCTATTACTGCAGCTTTATAGACAGTTCTAATGACCATTTGTATATCACAGAATCACAGAATCACAGATATTAGGGGCTGGAAGGGAGCTAGAAGATCATCGAGTCCAACCCCCCTGCCTGAGCAGGATCACCTAGACCAAGTCTCTCGGGAACAGATCCAGGCGGGTCTTAAGTGTCTCCAGAGACGGAGACTCCACAACCCCCCTGGGCAGCCCCTGACAGGCTCTGGCACCCTCACTGAGAAAAAGTTTTTCCTTGTGTTGACCCTAAACCTCTTGTGCTCCAACTTGCACCCATTG
>JANHGL010019747.1:0-21256 GCA_024611195.1 Ceyx melanurus
GCTGCCTGACCGCCCTGGGCGCTGCCTTCCTCCTCCTCCTCCTCCTCCTCCTGCCGCTGCTGCTCCTCCTGCCGCCGTCCGCCCCGGCCCGGCCCGGCCCGGCTCGGCTCGGCTCCGCTCGCCATGGGAGATGTGGTCTCCACGCACCTGGACGAGAGTCGCCGCCAGCACATCGCGGGTGAGTTCCCGGAGCGCATCCCCCGTTCCCTTGCTCCCCGTCGCGATCCCTTCTCTCTTATCCCAGCCCCATCTCTCTTTTCAGTCCGGGTGGGGACTCCTTACCCACTTCTCCCTCCTCCGGAGTCCCGGGAGCTTCCCTCCTGCTCTTCTCCTTTCTCTCCTGAACTTTAAAGTTATTTTTCCTTTTTTATTTTATTTTTTTTTTTCTTTTCCAGTTTTTATTTTTCCTTCCCTCTTTCCACAACGTTGCAGTTTCGCCGTGGTTTTGCCTGTCCCCTTGGCTGGGCACAGCCCGGGGTGGCGTGGGGGGTGCACCCGGTGGTGCCTATTTGCTTCCCAAATGAAAGGCCGGGTTGTGCCGGGGGTGTTTGTGTTGGCTCCGTGGACCGTGTTCGTGCGCTGAGCTTCCCCGGGCTGTGGGGAGGGACGGGGGGGAGCTGGGCTCCGGAGTGATGCTGGCGAGCCGGGTCCTGTGCAAGGAAACCACTGTCACCCCGGGGTCTGATGGGGCTGGGTAGGCAGATGGTCCTTCTACCCCTTATCAGGGCTGGGGGCATCCCTGATTGCAAGAGCTCTGGGGTGGGGGAGAGGACTGGCCGCATCCTTGGGGTACCCCTGAGATGCCCCAGGCCTGCCCTGTCCCATAGCAGTACCTCCGCCGCCTCTGTGGGCTGAGGAAGGGTGACAATGTGGTTATTGAGAGCTCGGCTGTCCCAGCAGGATGTCTGGGCAGTGCCGCCTGGGAATCGCTGAACAGGGGATTACGGCTGCTGCACAGGCATGGGTTTGTGTGATCAAGCGATGGCTGGGAGGCTGCTGGAACTGGGGCACTGCTGCTAATTGGTGCCTGCAGCGACTTGCTTGACCCTCGTAAGTGCGGTCACCCCTCCGTCGCGGTGCTGCGCACCCCCCCCGAACCATCCTACGTCACTTGTGATGCGGGCGCTTGGCTCCCCGGGGCTCCAGAGCAGGGGCAGGACTTGACCTCCGAGCCCTTTTGTGCTTCGGCTTCGGTTTCATCTCCCCAGGCTGAAACACCCTCCTCATGGCTGGGTTAAGCCACCCCCCCCCGCGCCTCAAAGCCGCACCTAGTCGGGCGGCTCGGAGGAGTGTGGCTTCGTGCTGGACCTTGTGTGCCTTGCGGAGAGCTCAAGGCGTCTTGGAGGCGGATTTGCTGTATCTTTCCTCCCGTCTCCACCATGGGAGCAGCTCTGAAGCCTTTTTTTCCCCAAAGGCTTTGGAGAAAAAAAAGCTGCTGCGTGTCCAGCACTTGATGGAGCAACGGGGTAGAGCCACCGCGGTACCAGTTACCAGCACACGGGCTGGATGCCTGGTGGTGTGCAGTGGAGACCATCCACTTTGCCAGACCCCGCCGGGTGTCCTGGCCCGGCTGGCAGGAATGCTTACGTGGTATGTGGCTCAGCAGGACGGCAGCAGGTTTGTGAGCTTTGAAGGAAAGCTTGGAACTGACTGCTGGGTTTTTGTGTTGCTGGTTCCGTAGCCGGACGCGGCTGATCCCTGAGGCTGCCCCTGCTCCGCTCTGTGCGGCCACTGCTCACCGCAGCACCCTCGGGGCCAAAGCACATCCCCAATCTGCCTTTACCTTACTGAGATAGCTCTCTGTCCCAGCCCTGTGAGCTTAATCCTGAAGAATAACAAGGAAAAGCCTGGCTGGGTTTACTCTGCAGGAATCTGATGGGCCAGGATTGACGTGTTTGTAAAGCCAGGCTGGATGGTCGCACCCTGGCGGGGTTTGTGTGTTACCCAGGGTGGTGCTCAGGAGAGCTGGGGGCTGCTGCTGAGTTTTCATAGGGAAAATCTGATTCCTGTGAAATAAGGATTGTGGAAGTTGGGTTGGTGTGTGTCTCGTGCTGCAGCTCTGAAGGTTTGGGGTGAATAGGGGAGACCTGCACCTGGACTGGGACACCTCCCTGGGGAACACTGGAGCCCACTGGGTTCACTAAGCACCTCTCTGCTTTCCATCTGGGCTCCTGGCTGGGTGAAAGCACCCAGAGTGGGGAGGGGCCATAACCCAGCAGACAAGGCACGACTTGCTGTCAGGCATGCAAAGCAACACGGCGGGGAAAACTCTGGGTTTTCCTGCCCAGCTCGGCCTGTTCTCTGCTGCTTCTGCTGGTGCCTGGGGAGGGATCCGACTCCTCTCCAAGCGACCATTCCCAGCTGTTGGAGGAGCTGCCCAGGCTGATGTGACCCCTGAGTGCGGCAGGGACAGGGGTTCTCTGGGCTTGCTGTAGCTGCAGCCCCTCTACACGGGTAGAGCTGTGCCTGTTGGGCAGGCAGCAAGCTCTGGAGCTGTGGGGAGATGAGGAGAACCTTGGTCAGATCCTCTCTGCTAGGAATGGAACTGTGAGCACTGTAGGTGGAATAAAGTTGGAGAAGTCTTCCCATGCCATTCACAGCACAGTCCCCTCTGCATCAGGACCTCTGCCATTAAAAGTCCCATGCCTGGTCCCAGCACGTGTGGTGGTGGCTGTGGTGAGGCTGATGCCAATGTCTCCCAGAGTTCATGAGCCACAGGCATGTGACTTCTGTGTTTCTGGGTGGCTCAGGACGAGGGTCTTTCCTCCTGCTGCCTGAGCAGGACTGCAGGCAGCATCCCTGACAGCATCAGGGATGCTCCTCTGTGTTGGGGCCAGCAGGGCAGTCCTGGGGGTGTGATCTACACCAGGGTGGTTTGCAGGCAGTGCTGCCTGAAGCTCTTGCATCCCTTTCTTCAGGGTCTCTATGACCACATGTGGTCCTGGAATGCTGTGGTGTTGGGTCAGCTGGTAGATGCTTCCTCTGCTGCTCTGCTTCGGACATGATCCTGGCCTGAGTCACCAACTTGTTTGTTAACACCCTTCAGTTGCCTTCCTCCTCCTCTTCCTCCCAAATGTGGGTTGGGTATTGCTCCTGATCTGCTCCTTGGGCTGGAGCATAGACTGGCTCCTGTTCCTTGTGCAAGGATGCCCAACATAGGCACCTGGGAACACGGGGGTGGCAGGCATGTCACTGGGTACCTGGAGGTTTTGCAGAGTATTTCCTGCCCAGGGCAATAGGTATCCTGAGAAAGGGGCTGGATGAAGCTCTTCCCTTGTGCTGGATTAATTCCTTCTCTGGTGTATTGCAGTCCCATGGACCTCTTCTCTAGAAAGGCAGGGGGACTGTGACTGGCAGGAGTAGGGTGGCTCTGCCTCATGGCACAGGTGGTTCTGTGCACCCAGCAGATGGGAGAGCCCAGGGACACATTGGGAGCTGCCAGGAGAATGAGGGACAAGGAGGTGGGCAGCAGTGCAGGGAGGGTCCCCGAGAGCTCACACCTTGCTCTGGCATCTCCAGGGAGTCACCATCCCATTAATTACAGAATAAACCAGCTGTTAACTTGGGATGGGACTTCCTACAGGCAGCAGCCCACGCAATGGTGGCAGAGGTGACGCTGAGCCTCAGACTATCCTCTCCAATGAGCCTTGCTGGGTAGACATCAGTGGCTGTGTATCCACCCTGCTGCTCAGGAGCACCCTTCTCTTGCCAGGAGGCTGGGTGCTGATGCACCCCGAGGTGCCCAGCAAACACTAAAAGGCTCCTGGCAAACTCCAGAATGCTCCCGGCTGCGGTTGTGCTGTGTGTGGGGGAGGTTGCCAGCAGTGGGAAGAGGTTTGCTGTGGCTTCCTTCAGCCTGACGCTCATTTCCTAGCCATGGCCACAGACCAGCTCCAGCCAGCCAGGCTCTGGGGGCTTGGTCTTGAGGCTGAAACCCTCCAGGGGCAGGGAATGACGCAGGGAGGTTCCGAGGGGTCCGTGCTGCCGTGTGCTGGAGCTGTGGAGCCGTTTGTCTTAACGCAGTGTGTGTGTCTTGTTTCATCGTGAAATAAATAACTCCCCTTGGCATGTCAGGGCTCCCTGCCAGCAGGAGAGGGCTGGTTCTGGCAAGCTGGGGCTTACCTGCAGCCGTCGTGTCGGGGCACGGGGCTCGCTCGGAGCCAGCGTGTTGGGGCAGGGGACGTCGCCGGCTGCAGGGGCCTCTTGTGCTGCTGGCTTTCCCATGTGGGCAAGGGGTTCTGTGCCCAGCTCTGGGACAGAATGTAGCTTCCCTCGAGTGGGGGGGGATTTCCCTTCCTCCCCCAGACAAGGCTTAGCCAAAGGCCTTGCCTTGAGCAAGCTGGGACATGCCTGGAGGGCATCCCTGCTCTGCCTGTGAGCAGGAGGGATGGGAGAAGCAGAGCTGACGCTGCAGCTGAGAGCTCTCTCTGGGCCCCCATAGACCAGAACCCCCTTCCCACTGCAGTGTCAGACACCCCTAAACACACTGCAGGAACCCAGTAAGGGAAGCTCAAAGAGATGGGATTTTCTAAGCCTTTGCCTCCCTCCTGCCCCCAAACCACTGCAGGTTCTGAACCTGGGGAGGCTCGGTGCCTCCTGGCACATCCACCCCAGCTCTGTCCCACCCTCCTTGGCTGAGCTGTGGCCATAGCACTGCTGATCCATCCCCACTCTGTGAGGACAGCAAAGGTGCCACATGGCATGGGGACAGTCACCTAAAGAGCCCAGGCTTAGGTGTGCAGACAGCCCCTGCCCACGGGGGTGCAGTGGATGGGGTGTCCCATAGACAAACCCTGCAGCTGGCCTCTGGACTTAGGTCTGGTCCCACCACCCCATTTGCAGAAGGTATCACCACACCCTTGGGCTGCAGCCCCCAGACCATGGCTGGTCCCCAGCTGTGAGATCCCCAAGCAGCAGCTGACCCCCTTCCCCAGCCCCTGGCTGGCCCTGACCCTTGCCCCGTGCCTGGATGTGTCCACAACAGCTCTGCTGCCCCATGGGGAACCCAGTGCTGGGGAGCCAGGAGGGGAGGAAGGGGCTGAGCGGAGCTGCTCACGACAAGATTTCCTCCCAGACTCCCAGACCAGAGCAGGAGGAAGGTGTAAAACTCCACCTTTTCCCCTTTTGTGAAGAGAAAAAGCTGCAGCATTCAGTGCAGATCTTGGCTCCAGCTGGTAGAGCACAGTGCCCTTCTCTGTGCCCTTCTGTGTGCCCTCCCACCCTTGCCTGGCATGGATCTGTCCGGCTCGGAGTGGCTTGGACCTCTCTGCTTTGCAATTCCCCAGGGATGGATGAGACCCTCCATCCTGGAGGTGGCAGGGGACTTGGAGCAGGACCTCCCTCCTCTCCTGCTACGTTGGTGGCTCCCAGGGCAGGTCCTGGCTCCTTCCCTCTGCCAGCTCTGCTCAGCGCCAGGCAGGTGCCCTTGGGGGGGTTTCCCTGCATGAAGGGACATGTCCCAAACCTGGGGTGACCTCAGTGCTGCTGTGTGGGGCGGGAGAGCAGGGCTGCCACTTCCCAGGCACCCAAAGTGGTGGCTCAGACATGGGAAGTATCCTGAGCCCCTTCCCCTGCTCCCAACACATGCAGGGCATCACCTGAGACCAGGACAGAGCCTTGTCTTGGGAAGATCCCTAGAGTGGGGACTATCCCCTGCTTTGGGAACATCCCTGCATCATCTCTGCCCAGGAGACACTTTGCTCTTCCAACTGCTGCCCACCCTTCCACAGCAAGGATGGCTCCAGTAATGCTCAGTGCTGGCTGCCAGCCCCACCAGGCAGGTGCCCACCAGCTCAGGGCATGGTGGGTGTGGTGTTTCTGTGGGAGACACTGAGCCTGTGGCCACCCTTGGCCAAGGCATTGCCCTCCATGGGGAGGAGGGAGCAGGTGTGAGGGTCACAGTCTGGGATGGGGACTGTGGGGCAGGTGGAGACTCTCTGTCCTGCCCCAGCCTTGTGGAGGAGCTGGGCACACCCCCCAGCAGCAAGGGCTGTGGCAGAGCCCAGAACAGGCTCAGGGCTGTTTTGTTCAAATACCTCTTGGGTTGGTCGTTTATTTTCTTTGATCTACATAAAAGTCTTTGTTTGGTCTCCTCCCGTGGTGCTGGATTGGGTTTCCTGCTGGCACCAGCCAGTGCAGTGGAGGGCAAGTGTGCCAGGTTCAGCTCCTCTCCCTGGGGCTGGGAACAGGGATGCATGAGGGCACTGGCTGCCCATCCCCTGCTGAGCACAGAATCATTTACTGGGACATTCTGGAGCAAGGACCACCCAACCCCTGCTGTCCTTGGCACCCAGAGCATGAGAGACTTGGCGATGCCAAAGTTTGATCTGGCCCCTTTCCTTTGGGAACCTGTCTGATCCCAGCTCCCAGGTGCTGTGGTGGCTGAAGGACCCTGCTGCTGGTCACCCCCCCTCCCAGGGGCACTGCCTTCGACCCAGTGCTGACTCAGCCACGCTGGGGGTTGCACCATACTGGGAAGGATGCAATGCTGCTGGGCCGGTGCTGGTGGATGAGCAGAGCCTTATCTGGGGAGGGGTGGTGGTGGGTCCCACCCTGCTGTGGGGCAGCACCCACAGGGGGGTGAGCACCAAAGGGTTTTGGTGGCTCCTCTCCAGCTTGCCCAGGTGCTGGTGGGACCCTGAGGGACAAAGGGACATGTGGGGTGAGGTGACTGCAGCCAGGATGAGGGCAGTGAGTTCCAGTCCAGCACAGGGTTTGGTGGATGACATCCAGCTTTGCTGAGCTGCTCCAGGAGGATGCTCCAGCTCCCCACAGCCACCTCCCTGCCCACGGGACATCTCCTGACTGTCCTGTGAGTGCAGTTGCCTCTTCTGGTGGGCTTGAACTTGGTTCCTGTGCCCACTGGGCAGGTGGCACTTTGGGCTGGGATGGGTTTAGTCCACCTAGGGTGCCTGTGTGGGCACCTGTGCCCCATGGCTTCAGTGCATCACCACTTCTCAGAGGGGAAGGGAGAGGGCAGGAGGGTCTTGCCTGAATCAGGCAGGGCTGGGAGGTCCCCTCCTGCCTCCATCCCTCAGAGGCTGTTTGGGGAGGGAAGTGCAGGACAAACATCACACTCTGGGCTCAGTCCAGCTCTGACCACCTTCTCCAGAGACCTCTGAAGGCCCCGGACGCTGTTAGTTATTCACATGCACATTCCTCACACGCAGCCTCACAGCAGCCTTGTTCCCGGGGAGCAGCAGGAGACCAGCATCCACACTGTGGGAAAACACCCTCCAGCACATAGCCCAGCCCAGCACTAATCCCTCCTGGGAGGATGCAGGGGGCTGAGTCCAGCTCTGTAGTTGGGAACGGGGGAGCAGAAGCAGCGGGTGGAGGTTGGAGGGTGTCTGAAGTGTGGTCAAAAGCACTTGTCAGGGTTTGTTTTCGGCCATTCCCAGGTTGAGGAACCTTTGCTGAAGGTGCTGCTGCATTTTCAGCCTCGTGGATTTCATTGTCAGCTCCAAATCCGCCCGTGGCCTTGGCAGGTTTGTTTGCTCTGGGCTGGGAGTGACATTGTGCAACCGGCGGGGCTGGGCGCGGTGCTGGGAGATGGGTGGGTGCTGCCTGGGTGGGGACAGACCCCCCCCCTGCCATGAGCATCTCTGGGGATGTCCCTGGCAACACCGGGTGCTGCCAGCTGCCCGGATGGGGGATGCCACTGCGTGCTGAGTGCACCTGGCAGGTGGCAAAGCAGAGAACCGTGTCCCCAACGGGTGCCCCAGCCCTGAGCTGGCACTACGGGCGCTTCTGAGTCATCTGGGGGCAGAGCCATGCATGGCAAAGGCAGGGCGAGAGAGGACGAACCAGTTCAGGCCTGGGCCCATCTGGTTTCTCCTCTGAGGCTCTGCTGCCTCATCCCTTCCTGCTGCTCAGCCCCCATCCTGCCCACCCTTCCCTGCAACCGTGTGAGTCAGAGGGCAGCTGGCCACGGGGCTGCTGCAGGGGGGGGGTGGCTGGATGCAGCCCCTTTCCACCCAGACTGTGCCTCTGGGCTGACTCCTTGCTGAAAATATTCCCCATGGAGCCAGGTGATGATCCCTGTCCTGCTGGGTCCCCTGGGGCTGAGCTGTGCCCTGAGTGCAGACAGCAGAGGAGGGCACAAAGAGCTGGGGCAGGCACTGGCAGCAGCCTCCACTCCCAGTTCTTTCCAGAGCAGCTCCGTGTAAATGCCAGCAGCAGACTGAAGCAGAAACGCCCTAGGTTGGTATTGGGTGACTTTGTGTGAAGGGTGCATTTGGCTGCAGAGAGATGAAAGGGGGGGAAACTGTCCCCAGTCTTTGCTCTCCCCTGCACAGTTTGTTTTTCCCTGTTTCAGTCTCTTCTGGTCTGGATGAGAGAGGAAAATACAGAGTACAACTGAGTCAGCTCCCAGGTTTTGTAACCAACCCTCCCTCAGCCTTTTCTGCCACCTTGTTCCCCTGGGTGGGGAGTTGGTGCCCAACTCCCTGAGCCCCAGCACCGCACTGGGAGGGATGCTCAGCTGGGCTGAGTCAGGCCCATAGGAAGAAGTTTGTGTTTCTGGGTGGAAATGAACTCAGATTCCAGTTCCTGAAACCCTGAATGCCCCTTGGGGTGCACCCATGGGTGCTGCAGGGTGCTCATCCTGCTCCCAGCAGGGAGAGGCAGTGCCCCATCAGTAGCACCTTGAGCCCTGTCCCTTCTGCTGGTCACACTGCTGGTCACACTGCTGGTTTGAGGGCTGGTTCAGCACCCCCTCATAGAATCATTCAGGTTGGAAAAGATCCTTGGGATCAAGTCCAACCATTAACCCTACTCTACAAAGTTCACCCCTAAACCATGTCCCTCAAAACCACATCCAAACATCCCTTAAACACAGGGCTGGTGACTCAAACCCCTCCCTGGACAGCCTGTTCCAATGTCTGACCACTCTTCAGTGAAAAATTTTCCTCTCCTGCCCAGTCTGCCCCTCCCCTGGAGCAGCTGAATCCATCCCCTCTGGTTCTGTCACTAATACCATGTGATCAGAGCCCAGCACCAGCCTCTCTACAATGGCCTGGCAGGTGCTACAGCACCTGAGAGTGATGAGGGCTCCCCTCAGCCTCCTCTTCCTCATGCTGAACACTCCCAGCTCCTTCAATGGCTCCTCATCAGATTTATTCTCCAGGCCCTTCCCCAGCTCCATTGCCTCCTCTGCACCAGCTCCAGCCCCTCCAGCTCTCTCTTGGATTGAGGTGCCCAGAACTGGACACAACATTCCCTGATGTGCTGGGGATGCCCGAATGCACTGTCTGCATCATGCCAGGATCTGGGGCACACAAGGGCTGGTGAGTGGCAGTGAGAAAACCCCCCCAGGTGCATTTTGAGCCAGCAGTGGTGTGGGGTCACCGGAGGGGTGATGCAGGCACCCTTTGCCCAGCTGGTGGCATTGACCTCCCTGTGATAGCCTTGCTGGAAAAGCCACCATCATTGTCCTCCTGGGTGACAGGGAAGAACTAGAGCAGCCTGAGTGAGGACTCAAGGGGCAGGATGGAGACAGGGGGACAGCGTGGGAAAATCAGCACCTGGGTGACTTTCTGGGTGATGTGCACCCTGCCAATGTCTTTCCCCCTCAGGTCCCCTCCTGCTGGCTGAGTGCAAGTATGATGCCAGCAGCTCCACTACCTCGTCACACACTGGGCATGGGAAGCACCAGCTGGGTGGCCACTCCCCAGCATGCTGGGGACATGTGGGGACACCCAGGAACTGGTGGCCAGTTGAGCTGGGGCCCTTTTTGGATTTGCTGCCTTTCTCCGGGTGGAAATCAGCTGCCAGTCTCGTCTCCCCGCCGTGTGGGCTGGCTGGGCTGGTGGCACCGTGTGCCAGCCCATGGGTGTCCCTGTCAGTGTCACTGCTTCTGGGGCTGCTGGGTGGCTGCGCTCCCCCAGCAACCCGCCCCCGCTCACTAATCATTTACTGGCTAAATTAGTGATTAACTCCTTCCCCAGCTGCCTTGGCAAGCCTGGCTGGGCCAGCACACGCTGCTTACAGGTCCCTGGCTGGTGGGATGATGTAGAATCACAGGGTGTTTTGGATGGGAAGGGACCTTTCAAGGTTATCTAGTCCAACCCCCCTGAAGTGCTCGGGGACAGCTGGAACTAGAGCAGGTTGCCACCACGGCGTGTGCCATCCCCACTGTGGCACAGAGGGACCTTTCCCAGGGTAGGGGACACCCACCCCAAGGACATGATGGCACGTCTGCTCCTCTGTTGCACCACAAACACGTCCCCGTGCCGTCACCCCTGGCTGAGCTGGCAGTGAGGGGACAGTGAGGGGACACTGGAGTGCCAGCTGGATGAGGGGAGGAACTGGGGCTTTCCTACAGCCCCGCTGAGTCAGCCTGTCCCGTGGGGGCCGGGGAAATGAGCCAGGAGAGGTTTCGTCAGGAGCGCGGGGGCCACGGCTCTGCCAGCCCAGGGGCTCTGCTTCAATGAGCTGTATTGTCCTTTTTGTTAGAAGATATTTTTCTGGACCAAGGGGGAAAATTCCCCCCCCTCACTCCGGTGAGACATCTCGGCGGCATCCCACAAGGGCTTGGCCACCCCACTCAGAAACCCGGGGGGGGTCCCAGGGGGGCTCCTGGGGAAAGCTGAGGGTTCCAAGGCACCCCCCTTCAGTGTGCTGAAGTGGCAGCAGAGGGATGACACAGGCTGGGGAGGGTGTGGCTGGAGCAGGGGACTTGTGGCTTGGGGCTCAAAAAGGGGATGTGGGCAGCAGGCGGCTGCTCCACTTGGTTTTGTCAGCTGCTGGCCTCAGGCCTCTCCTGGGGGGTGTGTGGGGAAGGGGGTGTGCATGGCTGTTCATGTGTGTGCATGGACACGTGTGTGCTTGAGTGTGTGTGGGGGGTGTGTGGTGTGTTCACGGAGGTGTGTGTGTGTGTGCATCAGTGTTCATACGTGTGTGCACAGATCTGCATGAGTGAGTGGCTGCTGGTGTGTGTATAGCTATGCATGAGTGTGCTTGTTCCTGCATGCATGTGCATGGCTGTGCATGTGCATGGGTGTGCATACCTGTGCATGTATGTGCATGGTCCTGAGTGGCTGTGTGCATGGGCATGCATATGTGTGTGTGTGTGCATGCATGTGTATGCATTTGTGTGCATGGATGTGCATGTTCCTGCATGGGTGCGTGTGTGCATATATATGCATGCATGTGCATGGCTGTTTGTGTGTGTGTGTGCATGTGTGTGCATATCTGTGCATGTGCATGGTCCTGCATGGGTGTGCACATGGTTGTTCGTATGTGTGTGCACATATGTGCACATGAGTACACATGACTATTTGTGTGTGTGTGTGCATGTGTGTTCATGGGTGTGTGCATACACATGCTGCCTCAGGCATGAGAGCACCCCCTGAGCACCCTGTCCCTGTACCACCCTGTGGGGTGTTATTTGGGGGAGCCCAGGGCCAGGTGGGGTGCTGCCCACTGGCCATCCATGCCTCTGACAATGCCACCCTGCTTGGGGACCCATTCCCTGTTCCTACGGGGGGACCATGAGCCTGGTGGCCATACCCAGGGTGGGGGGTGTGCCCCAGGGGACAGATGGGGAGCTGCTCTGTGTTCTCAAAGGCTCAGCTGCTAGGACGTGGCTCCTGCTGAGGTGCAGAGGGGTTCAGGGCTGGCTTGGGTGCTGAGGAGCAGTGCACCTTCCTCTCCCTTTTCCCCTTAAGCTTTAACCCTTTGCTGCCCACCCAAGATCCGGCCACATGAGGAAAGGACATCTCCAACCTCAGCTTGACAGATGTCTTTAAAGGAGGACGTTTGAAGGGCTCATTTGAAGAGCAGCTTTGCCAAGCATCCCCAGCAGAGCCTGCCCAGTGGTGTCCAGTTCATCCCAGTGCTAGGGGAGGCCAGGCTGGTCCCCAGCTCCCAGAAGCCACCTTGGCAGAGCCATGTCCATGCCCCTGCCAGGCTCTGCTCCACCTGGGATGTGCTGTGATGCTGCAGCAGCACTGGTCCTGCAGATCCAGTAGGTCATGGATGCATCGAGAGGACAGTGAGCAGGAAGGGCATCGCTCTTGGACGGGGGCCAAGCAAACTGTGCAGCAAAACCTGTGTGGGATCTGACCTCCCCACTGCCAGATCTGCTGACTCTGCTGGCCACAGCCTGGCCTATTTAAAGCATCACTCTCATTTTCATATGATTTCGAGGGTAATGAGGAAAAGGAGCTCTGGCCATGCACGCTGGGACAGGGCTCTCTGCAAGCCAGGGGCTGCCAGGGTGCTGTTTCTAGAGCCCTGGTCTCCCCACCATAGTGATATGAACTGCAGGCAGCAAACACAGGCAACTGGAGGGAAGGGTCAGGTCAAGGTGTTCACAGGGTGATAAGGGCTGTGGGTTAGACCTGGAGCTCACAGCTTGTTTTTCCCCCCTAGTTTTGCTCTAATAGGTGCCAGAGCTGGCCCTGATCCTATGGGAGGTCAGGATAAGAACTGTCTTGGCCTTGTCTTTTCATGAGTGGGGCTGGTGCTGCTGCTGGTGCTGGAGATGCTTCCGAGGGCAGGACGCAGCCAGTCCAGGCTGCTGGACCAGCTTGAGCAGCTTACTGTGGCTTCTAGAGTCCTTCTGAGAGTGAGATTCACCTTCTGCCCTGCTTCAAAGGGGCTAAAACTGGACCAGGGCTGCACTGGCCGGGCTGTGACCTCTCAGTGCGTGTGGACTGCACATGCCTGTGGGGCTGTGACCCACACGCTGGTGCTCCAGGGCTGTTGCCTTTGTGGCCAGCCCGTGCCATTGTACTGGCACTGCTTTGGGCTGGGTGATGGCTGTGGTGGCACAACCGGTTGGAAGGGTAGGCAGGGGCAGGATCTGCCTCTCCCAGTTGGTTTCACCCAGACGAGCCTCGGGCTCTGCGATCCTCGGGCATTATCCGGGACATGGGCAAAACTGCACTGCCTGGTTTGTCCCCCTGCCAGGGTGTCCTTGTGGAGGTCACTTGCCCTGTGGTGCCCACAGTGGCTGCGCTGGCTGGTTGGGTGATAGGGAGGGTCTGTGTGTCCCAAGGGATTGGGCAGGCAGGGTTGGAGCTTGGCTGGGGATATGAAGCTGCTGCGGCATTGCTGGACCCTGTCCCTTCCTCCCCACATCTTGCCCAGCCCCATGTCCAGCCTGGTCTAGGGGGTTGGCTGGGATGCCCAGAGCCCTTTCAGTGCCCTGCCCGTACAGAGCCACTGCTGCTGCAGAGCCCCTTTATCTCCTTGGGCAGCCACCACGTGTGGCTTAGTCACTGGCATGCTGGGGAGGGAACCCGGAGGCTGAGAAACAGATGAAGTCTGTGATCAGAGGTGCTGGTGCTGGGGCTCCTGCTGAGCCAGGCGTTGGTGGGTGCTATTGGCACCCCTCCATGACTACAGAGCTGCTGCTTTTCCCCTGCCTTTGCCAGGAACCAGGGGGACATGGTGGAGCTTGTGCCAGCTCAGGAACCCTGTCTGCTTGGGGACTGGTGCCACTGCATGGTGCCAATTGCAGTGTGTGGGTCTCAGTGTCACAGGGGCCAGGGTGGTAGCACCCAGAGCAGCATGAGGGTTCTGGGAGCTCAGTGTTCCCAAAGCAACCACCAGGCTTGGGATAAGCATTGTGTGTAGGTGGCTGGGGACAGCCAGCAATGCCCTGTGGAGTCCCTGTGTGTGCACCCAGCTTGCTGGTGCTGGTGTCTGAGCCCACACCCAGGATGGGGGGCAGTGGGGTGGGAGCCAGCTGAGCCCCATCCCTCCCTCACATCACCATGGGAGCTCAGCTACAGGGCCAGAAGGGTGCAGGGTACACAGGTCCCTGCACTGCCACTTGTCCCCAGACCCCTCCAGCTCTTGGCTGGATGTACAGTTGAAATGACTCATGGAGGGACAACTGCTTGTGGGTGCCCTTGGTCATGCAGCCACTGATGGGGTGATGGGGGAAGGTGATGTGATGCTCTCCATAGCCCCCTTTCTTCAGTCTGGTGTAGGAGACAGTGGGTGGCTTTGTTGCCTCCCATGTGGGGCATGTCAGGGTGCTATGGGTGGGGAGGGGGTCTGGGTATCTATTGGCATCATTAAGCATGGGTTTGCCATCCCTTCCCATTCCAGAGGCTGGAAGCCCTCTGTTTGGAGGCCAGGCTGGGAGAGCTGGGGAGGTTCATCCTGGAGAAGAGAAGGCTCTGGGGAGACCTTCTGGGTACCTGTCAGGGCTTCAAAAGACTGTCAGATGAGTCCAGACATTTTAGCAGGGCCTGTTGGAATGATGGTTTAAAACTAAAAGAGTGAGATTTAGACTGAAGAAAAGGATGAAATTGTTGCTGCTGAGGGTGGTGAGAGCCTGGCCCAGGCTGCCCAGAGAGGTGGTGGCTGCCCCATCCCTGGCACCATCCCAGGGGAGGTTGGCCAGGGCTCTGAGCACCCTGCTCTGGGTGCAGATGTCCCTGCTCCCTGCAGGGGGGTTGAACCAGATGACCTTGGAATGTCCCTTCCAACCCAAACCAGTCTGTGATTCTATGGATGTATCTGCAATGGCAGAGAGAATCAGTTTTGGAGAACTGTTACAGAGATCAGCAAGGGAAACCTGCTTCTCTTTCCTAAACCTCTTAGGAGAAAAAAATGACTTTTTGGAGTTGCCAAAGGCAAGCCAGGCAGGTACCATCATCTGTGGGTGTAGCAAGTGCAGTGTCAAGGAATGGCTGTGTGGCCATTCAGTCAAAGAAGGAGTTAGTCATATATTGAGTGTAATTGAACGTTTGTGTTCATGTGCCCTGCTGATAATTGATGCTGACAGTAAGCTCTGAAAATATCAACCTGAATATGTTCTGACAAAACTTTCCATGTGGCGAAACAGAAATTTGCCTGTAGTCATTTAAAAATGGATGTGATGTCCTTGTGTGGCTTCCTGAAGCAGAGTGCTGCTTGATGAGCCAGCCACCTAAAGAAAAAATAGATGCATCTCTTGTGAAATGAGTGCTGAGTGCCTTAGATATATTGCTTTATTTTTATTTTGTAGTGCTTGTTGGGCTTCCAAGGATGGTTTGGAATCCTTTCTTTTTTTCTTCATCTAAAAGAACACAGAACACAACTGATTCCTCTGCATCCCTCACTCCTCTCCTTTCAGCTGGTGGTTTAGAGTTCAGTTCTCAAGGTGATTTCATCCATAGGTAATCCTGAGGTGGACTGTAGGTTGATAGAGGGGAAAGGAGATGATAAGGTAAAGGTTTCTTATCCTATGTCCCTCCTGCCAAAACCTTGGCATCTAAGACCCCAGTGGTGCTGGGTGTAGCTGTGAAGCTGGTTCCTGCCCTTAGGTGAGGGTGAGTTTGTTGCTGTCCTGTTCTGAAGGAGTATCCCAGAGTTATTCCACATGGACCATCTCCATCCTATTTGCTCTTACTGGCAAGCAAGCTTGAGAAGAGCTGCTGGGCTATTTGGAGGAGCTTGGCTGTTTTCCCTTTAACCTCTCTGTTTTCTGGGTAGTGCTGAATGTATTCATGTGGTTTATACCTTTACAACAAAACAACTTGTCATATTTCCTAGAGGTTGCTTTGGTTACTGGAAATCTCAAAACAAACAGAAACAAAAACCAAAATATCCCACCAAAACATCCTCAAGGAAAACTGACCTCCCTCTTGATTCAGATTCTTCCCATGTGCAAGATCAAATGCAAAGCACTCAAATGCTGGGTAGAGTTTATATTTTGCCTGTTATTTTAATTGCTACAAAGCCAGTTGTGTTTTATTTATATTTGTGCCTCAGTTGGATGGGTTCTTTCTTGCCTGAGAGAAAATCAGCTCCTTTCTTCCTAAAACAATACTTTAAAAAAGTATTTCATATGCTATGCTGAAAATGTTAATTTAACCAGTTTTGATCTATCTTCTTTTTTTCTTTTGAAATCAAGATTTTCTGTTCTGAGCAATCCCAGGAGGTTGGTTTGCACTTGCAAGCCAAGGCAGCTGTAATTTCAGTTACATTTCCAGGCATTAAGCCACCAGAGAAGCAACTCTTGAACAAGATCTGATGGGTTGGGCAGACCTGCTGTTGACAGAAGATTTGAACTGATTCATAAACTGCTCTTACTTTCTTAAATTTGTTTTTTATTTGCTCAAATTTAGATCTAGCACTGTGTGCATTTTTATCCCTGTCAGGAAGGAGGCTCTGGTGCAGGGGGGAGATGTCCCCAGGTATTGATTTACTGTAATATGTTCTTTAAGAAGCTTTTCTTAGTGTATATATTTCTCCTACAGCAGCCAGCACTGCAAACATATCTAGGTAAAAAGAAAGTTAAACAAATTCTCTTTTCAATGGATAAATATGAATCAAGTAGTGTTCCTGAGATCTAAGGGAAAGATCCAGCAATGGAAGCTGAAAATAACACTGAGGCTGCCTCTGTAGTCAGCAGAGACATCCCCATTTCCCAAAGGGTTGTTTGGGTTTCTTCCTGCAGAATCCCAGCCTTTGTGCAGAGAAACCCCTTCAACTCCTGGTGAAGTGGCAGGGATTTGGGGCTTTGGAAATGTACTTGATCAAGGAAGTTTGCTGAGACAGTTCAAGCTGCTAATTCTCTTCAGTCACCTTGTGTTTTGCAGGTCTTGGGCAGCTCTGGATTCATCAAAACAACCTGCTTTGCAGGCCAGTCTTCTCACTTTCTGGGCTTGTGTCTGAATTCCAGATATTTTGAAAGCTTCTTGGTGGTGGAAGCAGCTACTCTTGCAGTGTCTCTCTGGTGTTACACAAGTGTCTGCTGCTCTCCATCACTGGGTGTGAGAAATCTGTATCTCAGATGACACAGAAAGCTCAAAGTTGTCTAGTTTTAAAAATTATTTTTCTATGCATTCAGAAAATTAACATCTCTGAAGTTGTTTTTCCCATACTGCTTCTAAATGCTGCTTTTTCACAGCTTGATTAAAATGGAGGAACATTCCACAACCATAAGCCCTCCCCTTGCACATGGAGGTAAGAACAGCCAAAATAGGATGAGGATGTCAGGAAAAGTGTTTGACTTAAAGGGATGATTATCAGGAAAAGAATGCTCTTTGTGGCTCAAGATGTGCTCTTTGAGCTCCTGGTGAAGGCTGTTGAGAGTGTGATGGCTGAGGGACTGAGCAAACTGTGCAAGGAAGGTTTCAGGGACACAAAGGCCTTCTGTGGCCAAACACATTTAATTGTTTCACACATCCAAACCCAGGAGTTGCTCCCACAGGTAAGGGAGTTTCATGGCAGTGCAGGCTGATCTGCCATTATCTGCTCATCCATGGCTTTGCCAACCTATCTCCTCACTTCAGCTGGGAATAGTGGTTGGCCAGAAAACATTCTAATAAATAATAGCCCCAAGAACAAGTGGTTTTGCCCAAATCAACTGTCTGGGCCAGCTCTCTGCTAGATGAAGAGGGGGATTTACAGCTAGGAGGGAAAACTGTAGCAACTTGGATTTAAATTGGGTTGCCTTACTGTGGGACTGCACCTAAAGCCTCAGCACGGGCAGCAGGGAGAAGTAGAACTGCCCTCTGCTCAGAGCATCAGGCATTTACTTCCTACAGGAAGAAAAAAGAGACAAGATTCTGACTTTTGGGGTAGGGCAGTGGTGTAGAATGATTCAAATGATGTTGGTTGAATGTAATAGACTTGTACATGAGTGCTGCTGAGGCAGAATGAGGCCTAGATTATCTAGGAAGGACAGAAAATTAACTGCTTCCTCCTTCAGCTTTTCTTGGCACCAGAAGTACTTAGAAATATTTATTGCTGTAATTTAACTAGGTCAGGTACTGAACCTTTTTCTCTCTGGCAGAGCTGGGTGTAGGAGATGTGTTAGGCATGTATGGTAATTGGAATGTGTTGCAACATCACTGAGATTTTTTTTTTCTCCTCTGTTTTACCTAATCACCTGTGGCCTTCATGCAATAGGATTGTTTTCAAGAGAATTATGGCAAGAGGGTGCAATTTGAGTACACTGCTCTGAGTCAGGCAGATAAAGCTGGTGCACTAAGAAGACAGACTTAAATAAAAGTCATATATTTAATCTTCTGGATAATAATACAGTGCAGTAGATGACAATAAAAGGTTCCTGATGACAGTGGTAAGCCAAGGCATTGAACTTGCACTGCTGTGTGTGGCCTGGATTAGTTATTGCTAATGTACATCTCATGTCTAGTTGTAGTAGTGCTGGTTTCAGATGCTTGCTCTGTGTTGTGTTTTTCACTCAAGAACTCTCTGTCTTGTACTCTGAAAAAAAGATCTCAGACTTACTCAAGGGCCTTCTGTTGAGTGAAGCCTGTGCTTAAGGTTGAACCAGTAGCAACATGAGGATGGCTGCCTGGACAACTCAGTTGAAAGCCTTGTCTGTGTGTGTGTGTTAATCATCTCACAGGACCAGGAAGAGCTCTGAAGCAGTTGTGTCCAGCTCTCTGCTCAGGCAGCTTCTCTGAGGGTTGCCCTGTGCATTCCATGCCTGGTTGAAGAGCTTTGAGCTCTTCTCTACTTCAGAAGTGCTACTGGCAGCATTACACTGGATAAAGGTGTGTGGTTTTGTTTGTTTGCATTTGTTTTCCTAAGCATGAATCATATGGTGGGCCACTGTTATTGCTGTAAAAACACTGGTTCCCCAAACTGAAACAAGCTGTACTTAAAGCTTTTACACCACTACAGCCATAGCCTCACTCAGAAAGTTTTGCTGCTTTTAACCACTGACTGTCTGTCCAATTAAAGCCACAAAAGTCTTAAATGTGAACCTAAAAGCTTATCCATATTTAAGTATTTTAGTGACTGAGACCCAAGGAGAGCTGGTACAACACTCCTCACTTCAGTTAACTGAGGGTCTTCTGGCCTGTAAAAGCAACTTGTTTAAGGATTTCAGCAGCAGAATTCCAACCATCATAACAATTCCTTCTGTGCAAGCACAAGTTAAAACCATGACCACACAGTGGAAATCCTGAGAATCAGCTCTTGGGGCTTTTATCACTTCATTTGCTTTCTGAAGTGGCACCTCCATATGTTTTTACAGTATCCATCCAACCATAATTGTGACTTCTGGGTATTTATTGGAGCAATGTGCTGCTGAATGTTTACTATGGCTCCCTTTCTATTGCTTAAGGGCTGGCTTTTCAACTTCATGGTTTTCAGTGCTAGATCTGGGCCTGCCATACAAACCTTCTGTTGACTTCAGTAGACTTAGCTAGGTTAATAATTAGTGCTTTAGAAAATCCTCCAAAGAAGATGTAATAGGAGCTATTCCTTGTTATGGCAGCTTTAAGGTTGTTCTGAATATACTCTGTCCTGCAAAGTTATTTAAATTGAAAACCTGTAGAAAATAGCATAGTATAAACTATGCCAACACATTTATATTAATAATTAGCAAACAGAATAACACTTAGTGTTTGTTTGTTTGTTTTTTCCTCCTAGCTTGAGAAAGCTGAAGAAAAAAGGTGTTTGTTAGACTCATTTAACTGATGGGAAAACTTCAACACTTAAAAGATGTGGGGCTTCTGTGACTGTTGTGTGGAGACTGAGCAGAGCTTGTGCTTGTGTGTGCAGAGGGACCTCCTGCAACACTCTCACTTTCTCTTCTCTTTTGAGGGCAAGAAAGGGTAAGAAACATCCATTCCCTTTGCCATTGGCAGAAGTCCCTAAACTCAGGTGTTGTCAGGGATGGGAGTAACAGCCTCTGGCTACACAAGGCAGGATTCTGCAGATTTAGAACCACTGCAGCAGTCCTGAGAAGTCATTAGTGCTCTGCTAATGATATGGGAACTGCCAGTTGGAAAACTACAGCAATAAATTATCCCTCTCTCCTCCTTCCTCACCTCTTGCTTGTTCTTTCTCTGGGCATACCTCTTTCTTCTTACACATCCTCACCTAAGCACCTGCTCCTGCTGCTACCCCAGGCCCTGTGCAGAGGTGGATGGAGGCAGAAGGATTCCTGGCTCCACCTCCCAGCTACTCTGCTGCATCATCTCTCAGCCTCTGCTGATTAAAGACCCTCTTTGCCACTGGGGAAGGAGCACTTCATTAGCTTATCTTAGTCTCAGGTAGGGAGAAAACATGGTGTCACCAGAGACAAACCTTCAGCAGGTACTGAAAGCTGGGAAGGGGCTCCCCACTCCCTGAGAAGGAAGCAAAGGAGCTTGGATACCAGTTCCACATAATAACTGCTTTCCCAGTTTCACTGTGAAGATAGCAAGCAAGGAGACAGTAGGACTTGCCATAAATAGTGAGCTTACAGTGCTCCTCTGCAGTATTTTCATGTGTCCCTGCAGGGCTTGGGTTGTTGTTGATCCCTGAAAACTCATTGCAGGCATCAGCTTTAGATCCCTTATGATGACAGTGAAAACTTTTCATGAGCATTTATGCAATGCTTTGATACCATCAGGTGGAAAGGATTTTTTTTTCCTTCAGTATACGTGTAAAGGATCTATATTTTTATGTAATGTTCATAGAAACTGCTTTTTTAAATTACATTTTTCTCATAGTCAAGATGTGTGAGCACTATGAAGTGCTAAGGAGAGAGATGTAATGATGCAGAAGCCAGAAAATCATAGGGCTGTTGCTGGCTGTCACTCAGATGATTTTGTGTGACTTAAAATTAAAGAGATTTATATCAAGTGGCAGCAGTGAGTCACCAGAATGGGGATGACTCAAGTTGTTGCTATGAATTCAGTGAGGAATGGTAAATGATGGGCTCCCACAGCAGCAGTGTGTCTCTAGGTGACAAGGAAGGAGCTTAAATCTTAGCAGAAAGATGACACCAAATTTCAGATTACATTGGGATACACTGGGAATAATAAGACACTTTCCAGTTGTCCAGTTTCACAGCCATGGAACATCATGGAGGAATATGTTAGTAAATCTTCTCCTGTCAGTAAGGGTAGGAGTAAGGAGAGTGATGTTTAATCCAGTACTGGTTGCACTCAGTTGTTGAAAGAAATTATTGAAGTCTTGTCCTGCTTAGAGCAGGTATCTTCAACACAGGACCAGTTATCAGCCTTGCTATGATGAAGTACTTTAATGTACTGGAAAACCAGCCTGGAAACCAGCATGTACTGGGCATCAAATGAGAGCTGCTCAGTGGAGCATTGTGGTTCCTGCACCCAAGGATGGTTCTGTGTTCTGGGAGCAGAAGGTCTGAGTGTTGTCAGTGATGATTTGGAATTCTACATTGAAGTTCTTGTAATATTTTGTTTATTGTGGACAGGGGAACACACTTAAATAAAGGAAAGGTGAGGGCATGAAAAAGAAAGAAAAGAAAGAAAAGAAAGAAAAGAAAGAAAAGAAAGAAAAGAAAGAAAAGAAAGAAAAGAAAGAAAAG
>JANHGL010019747.1:22177-43490 GCA_024611195.1 Ceyx melanurus
AAGAAAGAAAGAAAGAAAGAAAGAAAGAAAGAAAGAAAGAAAGAAAGAAAGAAAGAAAGAAAGAAAGAAAGAAAGCAGCCCTTGTGACTGAGCACTTTCATAGAGTACCTGAAGACAATTCAGATTTCTGGGGTTTTTTTTCTTTTTTTTACCTGCCTGGGGGAGGGTGTTTTTTTTGAGGAGTGAATTTGTATTTTAATCCCTCTGTTATGCACGTGTGCTTGCTGTGCATGGAGAAAGACACCTCTCTGGTGTGTTCTGGCCTTGGCTCTAACATGTCACTGTGCCCTTTTGTTAATGACTTTAGCCAGAGCAATTCTCTGTTGACAGATCTGAGACAAATATTGGCCTTGCTGATGTTTTGGCCACTCCACTGAATGGAGTGCAACCCAAAAATAGACATTTACCAACTCCCTTTCAAGGCACTGAAGCTCCACTAAATATTTAACTTCCTCCCAGAACAGGTAGCCTGAATAAGAGCTTCTGTGAAGAAATTGGCAATCAAAGCCCTTCAGAAACTTTTCAGCCTTGACTACTCCTACTCCTTTTTCTATTCTTAGCATTTTCTCTATTGCTGTCAAGAATCTAGCTCAGAGCTCTGAGATTCTTCTCACTTCATCAGGATCCTAAGACTCCTTTTTTACATCTTTATTTTTAGACACACAGTTTCTGGCAATTAATGCTCACCCTCCTTTCCAGGGGAAAAGTGGGATTAAGTCCTGTCAAAACAGGCTGTTTTTCATGGGTCCTTGAGGTATTTTTCCCATTTCATTCTTACTCCACACCAGGGGCAGATGTTGCTGGTGCAGCTGGTTCAGCTTCAGTTCTCTTGGTAGGATTATCCACACTCCCCAAATTCTTTTCTGCACTTGTTTCAGTGTTTTACTGGCCTGGAGCTCAGTCTGAAACAATGACTAGGAAGCCTGTTCCAAAGTCATGAAATATGCATCAATGAACAAGTAAATACACACAGCAGATTGCAGAATAAGAAACACTCTGTGTAAGGAAGTGAACTTTGCCCATGTAATAAATTCTGTTTGTTTTTTCTGTTGTAACTCATGATTATACTCATGTAAGATGCTAGCACAGAAGAATTCTGTGTAGAATTAAAAAAAAAAAAAGGCTGCCTATACGAGCAGAAGGTGGAAGCAGAAGAGTCAGTGAAGGGAACCCCAGGGAACTTGATCCTGCCTGAATGAAAGCAGTGCTGCTGGCTGCCAAGCTCCCTCTCCTCAGCATCCAGAGCAGGACTGAAGAGGGTACAATGATATTTATTATTGGTTAGTGTATGGTTGTTACTAAACAAGATATAAAGAGCTTGTGCTTTGGATGGTAGCCACAGAACACCACAGACCCCGAGGAAGGAATCACTTAATAAGCCTTTATTTTACTTTTTGAAGCAGCAGAGTATTTCTGAACTCTTGAGAAGCAGTCATGACTACTGGGGAAGGTAAATCAGAGAGGGATTTTTGTCCAGGGACAGAAATGGTGGTAGTTCCATGCATGATGTATGGCAAGGAGCTGATTCCAGAAGAAATACCACCTGCCCCTCTTTCTCCTTTTCCCTTCCTCCCTCCTGCTAATAAATAGTGGTGTAACTATTATATATGAAAGGATCATATATATATATATATATATATGCTTGCCTCTAGTCCTTTCAAGGTCCCTTCTTACCCTTTAAAGGGCTCTTCCAACCCAAACAATTCAATTCTATGCCACAATTCAAACAAATCTATGCCACTGGGGCAGAGTGGAGAAACAGCCAATCTTTGCTCAGGGAAAACTTTCACCTCCAGAAAGCAGAGATTTGTGGTGCCAGGCCCTAGTTAGTGCATGTTCTGAAGGTATTTACACCAGTTCCCTCCTTGCAGGAGCAAAGCAGAGCTTGCTAAAATGATTTCCAGAGTGAGGGTGCATCCCTGGGCATACATGACAACATGCAGACCACGTCAGGGAACTCCTGAGGCTGCTCTTGCTTGACCCAAGTGAGGAACCATCATCTTGGAACTCAAAGTGGAGAGAGTCACCTACTTTAACTGAAAAGGAATTAGACAAGAAGAGCAGCAGATTATGGTGGCAATTGAGAAGCTGTAGAATAAATTGTTTGGATCAATTTTAACTTTTTTTTAGTGTTACACCAGGTACAAGTGCAACATCTTCTGTTCTTCTGACAGTCTTGTTTCCTCCTGGATTCCTGTTTTACCTTGAAGGGGCAGTAAATATGAATCAAATTAGGAACAAGGAAATGTGGGTGTCATCCATCTGATGCTCCAGAGTAAACACAGGCTGTGAAAATGAGACAACTGGTAGGGCAATATCCCAGGTGGTCATGGGAAGCTTCAGTTGTGTGGGGAGCAGAGGCCTTTCAACTGAGTAACAATCTGAGAGTGTCAGTGAGGAGGAGAGTAGTTTCATCCTTTAGATTTGTTCAGCATGGCACTCTAGTTTGGAGGGATTGGGATAATTTGGAAGGTTGGGATAAGGTTCTTGTTGCAGTGGTCAAAAGCTGAACTGAGGAGCACTGTCTGGAGCTACAGCCTGTATTCTGCCTGTTTGCAAAGCATCTTTGCCTCTGTCTTCACCTGGTGTGCTGGGAAGCCAGGCAGAAAACCATGCAGATTGATTAAAAAAAACAAAAAAGCTGGAATTAAACTCTGCAGCAAAAAAAAAAGCCAGACCTAACCTGCTGGAGTCCTTTGAAGATCTCAGTACAAAGATACAGTGGGTGTTAGTGTGCTGAGCCATTTGTCTCCAGCTGCTGAAATCAAAGCACTTGGGGCTTCAACGTAGAAACCAAATGATCAGATCTCTACTGCATGAATATTTAGTGTATCACTCACCAGAGCATTGAGACTCCAGCCTCTCTGGCTGAAAAACCTCCAGGTCAGCTCATCTTCTTTTTTTACTGCTATTATTATTATTATCATCACCATATTTGTAGTCCTGCTCACAGGGGATGAGACAGGGGTGTTTTACTTAAAGCCATATCTGAGAGCCTTCCCCCTCCACCTGTGACTCAACAAACAGGCACTGTGGAGAGAGAATTGGGAATGCTTTTGTTGTCTGCTCCTGCAGTCATCTCTGCTAGAAAATATGCATGTAATTGGTGCTTAAAACGAATACTCTGGTCATGTTCTTCCCTGAAGATTTTAATATACTTAAAATGACTGCATCTGATCCCACTGAACTGTTTTTATGCCTGGAAGAAATCAGGAAGTAGCATAGAGCATGTGCTTTATTTCAAACAAAAAACCCACAGAACCAGAGTGGTTGTTCAAAAAACAGACCTAGAAAAAGAAACTTTCTTTCTCAGCAGCCCAGGGATGTGTCAGTGCCATTCCTTGCTGGGATGCCTCGGTTCTGACCTGAAGATAGTGCCTGTAGGGTTGTTTGACTCCTTTGCTCCTTCAGTTTGTGGCACCTCTTGTGAGTTCAAGGGTGCTGAGTTCACAAGGGTGATGAAGAGTGGAGTAGTTGAACTACTACTAGGAGTTGGTGCTACCAACTGGGGGGTTGACAAATCAGCAGCCTGATGTGGGGGTTGACAGTAGCTGTGTCATCACTGCTTTTCCAAGTGCCCCAGCAGCAGCTGACCTACCTGTGCTCCAGCCGTGCCCGAGCTGCAGGAGCTATTTCATGCCAAATTACTCTCTAATTAAGTTGCACAGTGGTTGATCTAGCACAAGCTGTACTGAAAAGGGGATGCCACTTGCCAGTAGGTACCAGCAGCTCAGCGTGACGTTAAGCAAATGGAATAAATGCCTCTTCACAGCCCAGTGCTTGCTGTATTTGACCTTGTGCTGCCAGCTATTGTTTGTGGGCTGACAGTGTCTCTGCTCTAAGCAAGACCTCAGAGCAGGCTCTGCTCTAAGCAGGACCCTGGCAGTGACCCCAGTTGCAGTAGAGTTATGCCCCAACCATATTGCAAAGTGAGTTTTGATTTGAAAGGCAGGCTGGGATGTACAATTACATTTCACAACCTGGTGCTGCTCTCTGTCAGGGTGTTATTACCTGAGGCACCCCGAGGAGTTGGAAAGAAAATCAAGAAGTAGGAAGTCCATAGATACAGAGAGATATATGTTCAGTTGCCTCCACTGTTACTAGCAGGTGTTAAGTGAGTAATTTCCATAAGGAAAATGTACTTTTTTTTCACTGCTGCTCTTGACATTCTGAAATGCAGACTGTTTTATGTAAATTGGAAGAACATTAGGTGGAGAATGTATTAAATCTTCTGCTAAATGAAGGAAAAATTATACTAAGGAGACAGATGATCCGACTGCAGCAACGATTCACCTCAGAATGTGAGGAGATGGGGAAGTGAAAACCATTAATCTGGTAGCATTAGATGAGTTCATGAATTATCTGGGCTGGTTACAAACCAAAATGGGATTAGGTATGGTTGGTTGCTTGAGTGGTTATTTTAGACATAAAGACTGGGGAAAAGGGGAGCACAGAGTGGATGCTAAAATAGGGGTAAGGAATGGCTTTACCAGACCCAGTGCCTTGGCATTCTGTGCCCTCTGCTGCCCTCACTCCCTCCCTTGTGGGTGCCTTTGTGGAAGCCCCTTGCTGAAGCAAAAGAAGCCCTTAGAAAGGCTTCAGCTGTCATCATAATCTGTGTTCCTCATGTTAACAGTTCAGGGAACTCTGTCTCCCTTAGGAAAAAAGCAGAAAATGAACTGGTGACACTGGTCTGCTCTCTGAAAATGAAGTGGGATTGCAGCTTCTCACACTGCTCCAAGCAAGGACAGCATCCCCCTGCTACAGCAGGAGCAGAGAAAACCCCTCCAACCATTCCATTTTTTCTGGGATTAAATTGTTTTGGTCATGTTTCATGGCCTGGCATGCAGGGTGTTACTGGACATGGAGTTGGGACAGAGAAGGGCTGGGGAAGCCCTCTCCTTCCTAGGATTTCTCTGCTTTCCATGGGACAATCTGTGCTAACACAGCCCAACTTTACTATCAAGGCTGTTTTCTTTCTTAATGGCCACAAGTCACAGCCACTACCCATCTCAGCTTCCTTGCAGGGGAGCAAGATCTTGCTCAATCTCAAGGTTTCACTTTTTTATCCCCTTTTTCCTGCCTTCCTTGAAGAGGGAGAAGGGGAGAGGGAATGTACCTGCAGCAGGTGCTCAGAGCTCAGATCAAGAGGCCGTCTGTCATCATTGTGTTTAGACTGCCAAATAAAATAATGATTGAAAATGAAGATTAAAATTGGAAATCTTCTTTCATGTCTAATGAAGAGCAGTAATCTTGGCATAACATATGGTGCTGCGTTCAGCTCTGAGTGCTGGAGGAGTCGTTTGCAGCTGACAGCACATATGTCTGTACAGTATGCTTTAGAATCCCCAAATTTAGATCTTCGATTGAATCAGGAACTTTCAGCTTGCAATGTGAGTGTATTCCTTATCCCCCCTCTCTTCTCCTGCTTTGCTCCCACCCACCCCAAAAATACAACGTGAAAAATGAAGCATTTCCTAATGCTTTGGAATTCTCTGCTCATTCAGAGTGATCCTGCTAAAAAAAAAATTAAAAATAAGGGGAAAAAAAATTAAAAGGCAGTTGCATTTCTGTTTTGAGGACCAAAGGACCTCAAAGAACCTCAGGTGCCATCCCAGTGCTCGTAATTCCTGCCAGAAAAGCCACCTCAAGTTGCTGATTTCTCATTCTGGAAGAGAAATCTCTGCAACTGCCAATAAGGATGTGAGGAAAAAGGGTGTGAATTGTGTGTGCAGTGTGATGCTTGTGCTTCGCCCCTGACTGACGTGGGGAAATGTTCAGGGTGTTTGAGCTTTCCCTTTGCAGGGGATTTATTCATCCCATTGCCAAACTAATCTCCATACCTTCACCATGCATCAACTTCCACTAATTCATCAAAGTGTGCAGAGAATTGTATTCTCCAGGAAGAAAGAATGCAGTGTTCTCTCATTAAGGTCTTGCTTTGCTCAAATCCCTTCAGGGGAAAATGTCAGACATTTTTTTTTCTCATGGCATTAGCTTTTGTTTGTGTTTCATTACCAGTAGCACTTGCATCAAAATTTGGATACAATTTATATTCTGGCATTTGGATTCCAAAGCAGAAGGCCATGTGTACATTAATTAAAATTTATAGCAAAAAAAAAAAAAGAAAAGAAGAAGTGGTTTAATGAACACAGAAATAACACCTCCTTAGTCTGAATCAGAAGTTGGGGATAGCACACACTTGCAAATTCATGTATATTAGCTCACTCTCCTGAAGGCAAAAAACCTAGTGAGTAATGGAGAAGAGAGAACTGTTCAGCATGAAGCCAGGCTTAGGGATGAACTTTTATTCCTGCAAAGGTGATTTAGAGATGGGGAAATATTGAAAGAAGAAACCTTGGGCTGCAGAGGTCTGCATGTGAAGCGAGCCTGGATCACAGTGTCTCAGTGCCAGTGTGAACCCATTGCCAAGGCACAGCTCTGGGTGCACTTTCCAACTCATTTTATTACCTTAAAGTTGAGGTTTTCCTCTCTGAATATGCAGTGACTGCAGGAGTTTGGGCTTCACCTGCTGTGCTTGTTTGTCTGCATCCCCCCTGTGCAGAGCTGTGGCCCCTCTGAACCTGCTTCATCCTTCCCAAGGAATTCTGCTCCCATCACCCTGCCCTGTGTGCCTACAACTCCCCTTTATCTCCAGTCTCTCCCTGAACTGAAGCTGGTTTTGCTGTCCCCACATGTACATCACTTAAAATCCTCAGCATCCCCTTGGCAAACCTTTTGGCAAAGGTGCTGCTTTTGCCTTCCTAGACAAATGGATCTCATCTCTCAGCTCCTCTTCCTCCAATAGGGGTCCTTGGCCATGAAAAGCCAAAGCTTTTCAGTGCTTCTGCTCCTATCCAGACCCTTCACTGCCAGGATCAAGGAGGTCATGGCTCAGGACCTCACTCTCTCCAAGCTCAGAGTCATGCTCAGACTGGCATCTGTCCATCTTGTAGTTATCATGCCAGTCACACACCAGAAAAAAAAGATCAAAAATGACAGAGCAAACTGTGTTGCCTGGATATTTTACAACTTTGCAGTGTCTGCTCTACAACTCTCCTCAAAAGACCAAGCAGACTGTACTAACAGTTCTTATTATTTCAAGCAAATAACTTGAACAATGTTTATTGCATAAAATGTGGAAAATTGATTATTCACTTGAATAACTCAGACTTTCTGGAAATGTAAGATTAGCTTCCCAGCAGAGCTGTTGTTGGAGATCAAAAAAAAAAATACATCTATGTAGAACTGTATGGATTGATAGCAATCAGAATTTGGGAAACAGCATTGAATCTGGAATGGGAAACATATAAAATCATCTTGAAAAGAGGAGCCAGAACATTTTGTTGGTATTCATGGAGCTTTTTGCTCATTTTTCATGAGCAGTGACAGTGAGGTCTTGTTTGCAAGAACGTCTGCAAAACTCCACTGTCAATTCTTCAGCAGCCTTTTCAATGCAATCAGCATTGCTAATGCAGAGAAATCTGGAGATTTTTCAGCTGATTTCCTAAAACGTTGGAGCAGAGAAGTGCTGCAAGACCCCAGATGACAAAGGGAAGCAGCTCTCAGGCAATTTGTGTGGTAAGAGTTGTTTACTTGGGATATTTGAGAAACTTCAGCAAATTAGGGGAAAAATCAAAGGGTTTAGTACAGTGCAAAAGAAGTGAGATGCTTCTTGGCAACACCTCTTTGCTTTATTTCATGCTGGGGTTATTTTTGGAGCTTCATTATTTCATCTTCTGTTCCCCTACCCCTGAGAGTTAATGGTTTTGCTACCTGTGACATAAAAATTGCTTGCTTTTCAGCAAGTGATACTCTGAGAGAGCTGGTTGCTATCATCTGTCTTCCTTGCAGTGCTTATCTGCTCATCCTGGGATTCTTCCCTGATCCACCATGCCAGGGTACATTCCAGGGACATATGGCACATCATGAGGAGACAGTTTGTATTGCTGGGGCAATCTCCAGGTGATTAATCCTGTTGATTAAAACCTAAATACAGCTCAGCTGATTTTTAATCCCCAAGTTTTACCTTTTCCATGGCATTTTGGTGCTGGACTTGGCAAGTGCTGCCCTTTAGCAGAGTATGGAAGCATCAGCTTCCATTTCTAATGAGACATGACTTTTGGAGACACAGAAATTGCCCCAAAAGGAGAGGACCTTATACTTTGGAACCCAGCTGCAGAAATGAAGGGTCATTCCAAGGTTCCCAGGATCACTGTCAAGCTCCTGGTGGTCTCCAGCTCTCCTGGTGTTCTCAGATTAGTGTTGTGCACTTGAGCAGTAGAGAGGAATTTCTGTGTGCTCCTTGTCCATCATTTGGGCACTTTGGACAAATATTTGTGCTGCCTTTTCTGAGGAGCTCAAGAGCAGCTCCAAGGACTGTCCTGGCAATAACAGACAAACCAACCACATTTGGACTCCAGTATATCCCTGCTGGGACCAGTCCTTTAGTGGAAAGAATCACCTACAACAGGAGAATTGACAAAAGGTAAATGATCATTTGAGCCAAAACCCTGGAGCAGAAACACCAGCCTGGCTCTCCTCAGGGATTGGGGGATTCTCTGCCTGTCTTCATGTGGGAGAAGTAAAAATATCATGTGAATGATGTTAAAGTGTCAGGGAAATAGATGATTTGCTCTGCCTAGATGTAAAGGTCGGGTAATACAGCTTTCATTAGGGAAAAGTTGGAGGCTCAGACACAGTCATATTTTTTTCCCATGGAAAGTTGTAATTTCATGCCAAATTGTAATTTATTTCTCTCCAGCATATGAAAAAAAAAAGCTGTTTAATCACATCTACATTTGATAGGATACATCTCTGAAAACGAACCTTGACTTATGAAAACTTGTAATTTATGCCATTTATAATTACCCAGCTTAAAAACTTGGTTTAAAGTCTCATAGAGAGGAAGCAATCACTGACTTTTTTTTTTTCCTTTTTCTGAATTTATATTAGATTTTTAAAAGTGCTTTCAAATGAAATTAAAAAAAATCAGCCTCAAGCTGTTGGCATGAGTACCCCTCCTCTTGAATTAGCATCCTTTTCAGATAGAATCACTTTGAAAAATAAATATTTCTCTCCTGGTTTTGGTTGGTTTGGGGTTTTTTTTTTGACACAAAGAGGGTGGGATTGCTCCTAGAATCACAGAATGTTTGGGGCTGGAAGGGACCTCTGGAGATCATGGAATCCAACCTCCCTGCCAGAGCAGGGTCACACAGGAACAGATCTAGGTGGGACTGGAAAGTCTCCAGAGCAGGAGACTCCCCAGCCTCAGCAGGCAGGGCTCTCAGGTTTGTAGGCAGGTGTAGGAGGGCACAAAAAAAAGCCTTTTTCTCTTAACTGCACCTGCTTGGGAAGGACCCTCCCCAGGTACAGGGTGTGAGGCTAATGCTGCCAGCCCTCAGCTGAGTCAAGGACTCTCACTCCCCACATCCCAGTAATTCTCCTTAATGTGCCTCAGCTGGGTTTGCTGCTGTTGACTGGGGCTTGTCCCTCTGGTATTTAGGGAGAGGGAAGAGGGAGAGCTCTCCTTCTACCTCAGCAGTTGCTGCTCTGGCACCTCTCAGCTCTCCAGAGACACAGAGGCACCCCCAGGCTCCAGAGGTACTGTGAAACTCCCTTAAACCATCCCTGCAGTTCTCTGACAGCCTCTTTCAGCTGCTGGCAGGTCTCTGTTGATTCCTATCACTGTGTCAGTTAGTTGGGGTTATCTTCTTGTCTTGAGTTGTCTTTTGTGGTTTGTTATTTTCCTTCTCCTAACCTGACTTTTAAATGGGAAAAAAACCAACCCCAAAACAACACAACCACCCACGTGTTTTAGTTGAGGAAGATGTTTGTATTTTTCTGTTGTTTGGGGCTCTTCCAGTGCTTCTGTGAGCAGCTGCTGCTTGGGGTTCATCCTCAGCCTGCCCAAGATGAACACTGCAGGGAAATAAAATAAATTTCACTCCTTGCTTAGCCCTTTTTTGGGAGCATGGACTTTATGTTCAGTTTTGTTTGCTGGGTTGGTTGGTTTTTGCCACTAGAGATAACCAAAAAAGTGCTGAAAATTTCCAGTGATGGGATTCTGGAATGCAGTCACTGAGAGAACTGGAGGGATTAAATGGTTTGGAATGGGATCAGGGTTTCGTTCCAGGTGTGCAAAGGTTGAATCCTCTGTGCTTGTGCTCCTGAAATCCTGCTTGTGCTCAAAAATTTGCTTTTTTTGCTGTTGTTTGTTTTGAATAAGTACCATTCTCGTGCTTTACTTCCACCCCCCACAACTCTCCCACTCATGAGTAACCTTAAATGTGCAAAATCTCAGCATACAGATCTCCAAGCCTGTTTTCCAGGGCTTTTATATTGGGTTTTTGCTGCTATTTGATGCTCCAGAGGGTGAAACTGAAGCATGAGGGGTGTTGATGCTTTGCCTTGGTAGCTCCCCTGAGGAAATGAGAGGACACAAGTGCAGTTTGAGTGGAATAAAGGGGTCTGCAGGGCTGTGGATTCTGACCAGGAGCAACTAGACCGTGTTTAGATTTTGTGCTAAGCTGCATCTGCTCCTTATGGCTTTGTTGTAAAAGCAGGAATTGAATTGGAAGTGTTTCCCAGAGTGTTGCTAATTCAAACCTACACAGATATTTTATTAAATAAGGAGAAAGTGTGGCAAAATTAAGCATAAAAAGGAAAAGAGGGGTAGAAAAAAAGCTGCCTGATTCTGAGATGTAGTTGTAAAAGATGCCATAGAAATTAGATACAGATACTGACTTTAAAATAATACAGCCCTTTGTAATCTAATTGCACAAGCATCACTGGGGTTTGGTTTGTAAATGGAACCATGGGGAGGACTGTAAGCAAAAAAAAAACAAAAACAAAAACAAAATTGAAGTCAGCATAAGGTAGAGAAGCAATTTCCTTTAAATGGGAAAAACAAGGAATTGCAGCACTGGGCATTCAGTCCAGACAGTAAATCACATTGTATTGAATGCTCCAGATCTGAGGGGTGACATTGACCACTGGAGGCTTTCCAGGAATCAGCAGTAGCTAAATGGTGCAAATGGGCAAGACATCAGGCTTTTGTTTCTCCTCCAGTTTAAAGGCAGTCTTTTGGAAATAAGAAAATAACAGGATTTCCCTGGCTTGTGGTGGATCTCTAGGATTCATCTGAACACAAAGAAAACAGAGATTTTTAATTTTTATTTTTTATTTTCAGTTAAACCCTCAAAAGGGAAAGAAAAATTGACATCATTTGAGCAGTAGTTTCCAGATCCCATGTGAATTGTAATCCTGTTCTCAAAATGGAAGCCCTGTAGACAGATTTCATGGAACAATAGAATGGTTTGGGTTGGAAGGGACCTTAAAAATAATCTAGTTTTACACCCCCTGCCACGGTCAGGGACACCTCCCACCACAGCAGGTTGCTCATTTTCTGGCCCAAGAGGCAGTTAACAAATGTGGCTTTTCAGGCCCCTAAATTAGATTTACCATGTAGACATCATTACTTCCATGAAATACTTTCATATTGGCTTGATTACAAAATACTTCTTGTAATGAGATCAAGTTGAACAGGCAATCCCAACTAAGTGCAGGATCTCCTGAGTAATTGCTGTACAAATACTTTAAATAAAGTTGTGAGCAATTTCTTATGCAGTGGCTTTAGCTCGTGTTCTTAGGATGCTTAATTGAATTTTTGAAGTGTCAAGTTCAGCCACAGTGCAGAAATCTGAAGGGAAGAAAACATCTGTATTGAAACTGAGGTGCAGCACTTCATCTGCACAGAGGCATGAGTGACAATTTTTCTTTCATAGACCTGTAAGAGTTGTTTAAAAATGAAAAAAGAGGAGTTGGGGGCTGGGGTGGGGGGGAAGCTGGAATCCAAAAATTAAGAATTTTTTTTTGGAAATACCTGTTTGGATATGTGGAGAAAAAGATTCAGGGGGTGCATGTGCAAGAGGAGGGAGATTATCTCCAGGCATGGAATATTTACTTACTCCTGTGGGGAAACCCCAGTGGTAAAACCAGTCCTGAGATAACAGAGAAGCATTCAAGCTGGTCCTGAGTGAGCAGTGAAAAATTCCTGAAACGTGGTCTCTATCTTGGTGGGAAGTGATATTTATTATATATATATCTATTGTTGAGGACACACTGTTATTATAATATAATTAATTTTTTTTTTTAATTTTTTTTTAACTGAAAAAGGCTTTAAAGCACTGAAAAGGTCTCCATGTGTCATGAGGAAATTTCCCAGGTGGCTTCTGCCCTCACTCTGTTTCCAGAACACAACCTTCTTCCCTGCCTGCTCCCACTGAAGTGGCTCCAAGATTCCCACTGAGTTGGGGTTGTGTTGGGGGAGCAGAGGGATGGGAGTTTTTTACTGACATTTGGGTTGACCTCAGTGTGACATTGGCTGAAGTCATCTTCTTAGGGTTTTTACTACAGCTTTTGACATCATCAGCTCCTGGAGACAACATTCCAGACTAAAGTTGTTGTGATCTCCTCATCCTGCTTGCTTTTGTTTTAATGTCAGCACTGGTGTGTGTTCAGAGACTGTCTTCATTGCAAACACTGCAGTATTGAGATATCAGGGAGCTCCTGGGATTCAGCTGGTGGTGTCTGAAGCAGAAAAGAGTAGGAAGTCTGTAGAATTTTGGAAGCTTTTCATTGAATCAAGTCGGTTTATCTTAAACTGCAAATTTCATATAAAAGAAATAAATAGTGGTATTTAATATCACAGTGCAGTCACAGGCACTGCAACTTGTCTGCAAGATCACACAGCAGTTATTTACATAAAACATGAAAATAAAACCAAGGGGCTTCTCTTACATTTTTCAATCCTGTTTGAAATGATTTCTGAGACACAAAAAACAGATATGTTGGGAATTGCTGTAAATGAGGAAAACTCCCCTTTTTTAGCACCTCCCCCCTGCTCCAAATCCTTCTCCTTTTAAGACTATTGATGAGAAACTATTTGGAATATTCATGAGTATTGCTGAGGAACTGCAGCAGAGGCAGATTTAATAATTAATGCACAGGAATTATTTATTTCTCTAATATATTGTAAAGCTTTGTCATTTTGGTAATGAAAATCAGTCTGGATGGTGCTGGAGCACTGAAAACACAAAGAAGGATGACAACCATCCCTGAGAGTTGTTTATCACATGGAATTGTGGGTTTAATATTGTTTAATTCAGTGGTAAAGCTTTTTAATGTATATTCATTACCCCCATATTGTTTGAGTGGACTTTGTTAGATTTCAGTGGCACCTCACAAATACTGAGCACAGTGAGATTTTCTTTCATCAGGAGGTGGCTCCTTTCATAAAAAGTATGATATCAGTGGATGTCAAAGGTAAGATTCCTCCCCAGGGATCCCCCTGAACCCACCTTTTTGGTTTGTGCTACGTGATTAATAATAATAGTGATTTTTTTACACATTTCTGAACCAGTAGATCAATCCAGCAGTGATTTAAGGGGGCAGTGTGAACAGGAATAATAAAATACAGCACTCAAAGTCATCTCTTCTGCTCCCATTCTACTTTCTGCCCTTCCCTCCAACCCATGAGGTCAAGAAGGACATTAAATTGATTAAACTTAACCTTGTTCTTGACAAGTCTGTGACTTTTGGGGGCTGGGGTGGAAGAAAGGTGGCATACAACTGTTAATTTAATCATTGAATATGATTGCAGGAAATCAAGCTGATTGTCTGTAAGGCTTTTTCTTCCCCCCCCTTTTTAAAGACTAGACACTATTTGGTTTTTTTCCCTAGAAATAATATGATTTTTTTTCCCCAAGATTTTTTCCATCTCATTGCTAAATCATACTGGAGTAAATATTATCATCCTGTGGATGATAACATCATGTTGATGTTAACTAAATATTTCTTGACCCATTCTTTCTGCATTTTGACCTATATTCCTCCTCCATTGTTAAGTACATAGTTACAACTAATATTTTTATGATGAGGTTTTGAATACTTCAGTCTTTGTAGGCTCTCCCTCCCCCTTGATGAATGGACATTAATTAACTGAGATAATGCTCTTCCTCTTGCTCCTGGTCCTCTTGGATAATCCTCACTAGTTTTATGTTGTTTTGCCTCTACCTTTTCCACATAGAATATTTGATGAGTGTCTCCTGCAGGTTGTGCCAAGCAGGTAGAACACACTCCAGCTGAAGGAGTTCAGGCATGGGATGGCAAGCAAGCTGTAGGTCATCCTTCTTGCTCAAATAGCTTATTTGGGGTTTTAATCTGTATTTAAATATTTAAATATTTTAAATATATATTATTTAAATATAACTCTTCGTTAAGCTTTCTGCCTCTCAGTTGGAAACATAGGAATGTCTGTTCTGGAGCAGACTTTTTGAAATGGATTAAACATTTTTGAGTTGATGGTTCAAGAACCAATTGATTGATTGAACCATAATAGATGACCTCCAAAATCTCACCTTTTCTTTCCTGTTTCCTCTGCTTGAGGAATTAATTGGTGTATCCTCTCACCTTGTGCCCAAAGGATGTCCCTGCTGTAGAGGGACACTGGAACAGAATCTGCTCTTAAATGAGTGAAACTTCTATCAGAGCTAATAGGAGAAATTCCTACCTTAGGAAAGGGATTGACTTTTTGTCTAAATATTTAATGATCAAAACACCACTCTCAGTGATCAGATAACTACAACTCAGGGAAGCAACATGGCTTAACATGGTGGCTTAATGGCAGAGCAAAGTAAAACCAAGTCTCTGACTCACATCCTGGTTAACTGATATTTTGAACCTTATTGTCTGCAGTGACTTCTTGGAAACCATCGAGGAAGTATTTTGCAGAACAAGAAGCAGCTCCCATTTGTGGATATGCTTAAGATCATTTCCTTAGGAATGTTTTCTTCTCTCTTCTTCTGTAGTCTCATTTGTTTTTCACAGGTTCTAGTGAGCTTAATCTTTTCCTGAAGTCATGTGCTTGACTGCTGTGCTCCCCAGCTAAGGCTCCTGACAATACAGCTGTATTTTATTTCCTTTTTTTTTTCCTGAAAATGTTATTTTTAAAGTTGCCTTATTTTTCTTGCTTCTTAATACTGAAAAACTGATGAGACTACCTGATATCCTCCTAGATCTATAAGCAAGTTAAAATTTTTATAATGGAAGTGGCTTCTTAATCTTGATATAGAGAAGAGAATGTGCTTTCATCAATCCAAAGGGAAATGCTTATGTATTTATTCTTTATGCTGGAGTTGTAGCTTCAAAAAAGGACAAAAAAAATTGGAAACCTGAACAATCTCAAATGGAGGTTGCTTTTCTCTTTGTTTTTTTTTATTTCTCATTCACATTATCCAAGTAATGAGATGTTTAAAAGGGTACTCCATGTGAAATACATCTATTTTCACCCTCCTTGGCTCCATAACAAGGTGTTATCCTGGCTCTCTGTAAGGTTATTCTTGTTTAATTTGTGGTGAAAACAAGCTTGAGGCAGACACCAAGGGCTTCTTGGCAAATAAGAGCTTCATGTAAAGGTATGAAAAATGTGCTTTGTTGATATCAGAGTTCTTGGTATTCCTGATGCTCTCTTATGAGTGTTTGTCATTTTCTGCTTGCTTTTTTTTTTTTTTTTTTTTTTTTTTTTTGGTTTGTTTTTGTTTTTTTTAGTGTGAAAAATGCAGTTTTTCAAGGAGAATTTTTCTTGTGGAAAAAAAGAGGTGATAACAAATACAACTTCACCTGAAGTTGCTTCTGTGCAAGGCTGGCCTGCAGCTTGTGGCTGTGCAAGGGTGACACTGTTGGCATCCACACTGTGGATGTTCCCAACATGAAGGAGAATTTAGGCTTGGACTTTTGCAGGCATTGGCAGGAACTTGCAAAGCTCTGATGCTTGTCCAGTAGCAGAGAGTTATTTAATCTGATAAATGATTAATACAAAAAAGAAAGTTTTTGCTATTCACAGAGTTTCAAGAAAGGAAATTAAACAGCCACAGGGAAGACACCCAATTAAAACTATCTGCCAGCTGTTCCTTCTTTTTCTCATGTAAAAATAGCTGCATTTAAACTATAGCAAGAGGAAATTTGGAGTCTGAGCACATACTGTCCAACTGATTATTGGCCATCAGATTTTAGTATCTTTTATAACAGTGGGTGGGAGCAGCTTAACAGCTTCTTAATGGACCAGTGTCTGTTCTCATTTATTTCTACAGGTGTTATGTACTCTGTTTTATTATGGGTCTGTGAAAATGACTTTTCCAAGTCTAAGAGATGTAAACCAGTGAGACAGGTCTATTCCCAAGCAGAAGAATGAGGAATTGAGGAATTTTTCAATTTGCTATTTGGACCTAAACTTTATTGTAGAAAGTAATGAGCAGGAGATGATTTTTTGCAGTGCAAATTGTGAAACAGAATTTGAGTGACCACATAATCCTGCTTACATGTGTGCATACAACATAGAAATATTTGCACTTTTTTTATTAGCTCAGAAGTACTTGTAAAAGTGCTGGTGGTTAGTAGTATGGATCTAGATGCTCCCTGGAGCCTCCTCAGCATGTTATTGCAGTAAGAGCTCTTCAGTGCCTCCAAAGATGCACAGTCCATCCTCCCACCAAAGAGCATTTGTGCTCTGGCCAAGCAGTTAATCACAAATCACTCTGTGAACAATCTCTGTTGATGCACAAGCTTGTTATCCATATTTTCATCTTCTGAGGGGCCTTCAGCACTGTTTATTTTGCAGCCTCCTTTGGGAGATGCTGAAGAGGGTTTGGGGAAAGGAAGAACAGAAGGACTCCAGGGTGCTGTCTCAGCTGGCAGCATCTGGGCTCATCCTTAAAGGAAAAAGCCTTTCTAGAGGTGTTCTAGATCAGTGAAAACCTGGTTTGAGCTTGTAAGGCCAGTGAACTCAAGACACATTCTCACTGTACCCCAAACCATGCTACAGTGTTGACAAAAACAGGGCCGTGCTGCTGTTGGGCTGAAGCTGGAGCCGTGTGATGGTGGAAAAGGCATATTGGGTTGGCTCCCTAAATTAGGGATCAGAAGAATCCTAGCACACTTAGGATTCCAAGGAGTAACCACTGAAGTCTTTAGGAGTTTATAAAACATCACCAGATGATGTTTCTACTGGGCTTAGTAAATATTTACTAAAAAGATACTTGCTCTGTGGACTTGTCAGCTTCTTTTGGCTCATGCCACAGACATGTGTACCCCTGGAGCCCCAAGAAACAGCCCAGGGGACAACAGAAATGTAACCAAGGTGCCCCAACCTGGTCTGAGCCTGAGATTACCCAGGCTCATGGCTTTTAGTGCATCCCCAGCTTGTTTAGATGTCCCACTGGTGGTGTTGCACCGTGCTGTGTGTACCTGGGGTAAAGATACCTTAAAGATCTGTGGTGCCAAAGCTAGAGGGCTGCACTTGCTCTAATCTTGCCCTGCTTTGTGATGCCTTTTACATTTGTCTTGCACTGTATCAGTTCCTGTGGGAGGAAAACATTGTGTTGGAGTGCAGAGAGATCTGGTGCCTTGACAGCAGACCCAGGTAAGGCTTTGGCATGCCACACTCTGCCCTCTTTTCTGTCACAACAATGGCATCCTGTCTTCCATTCCTTTCACAACTCCTTGCCTGTCTCCTTATTTATAGAACTCTTAGCTAAATTACTGCACTTTCATACGCTGAAAACTATGACACAAACCATTGTCAGGTACTTGCTGTTCTCAGGTGGCTGTTTCTGTGACTGTGCCAAGCTCCAGCTGTTGAACTCAGCAGGGCTAGATGAGCACAACGTGGGCAGCTGTCACAGCCTCCTGCAGGACTCTCAGGCTTAGCATCAGTCAAGGGGAAGCAGAAAGAGCTGCAGAACAGGCCCAGCTATCCCTGCAAAGACTGCTCTTGTCAGTGTATGTAGGGGAAAAAATATCATTAAGGTAAAAACTGGAAGATTTCTATTTGCATCTAGGCTTGTTAGGAGTAGCTTGGACCTTGGAAAGCATCATGAGGACAAAACTAAGCTTGAGGAATTGGTGGTAAAATTGTAGATGAAGTCAGGTCTTAAGCTGGACTTGATGTTCTCAAAGGTCTATTCCAGCCTCAATAATTCTGTGTACTTTGTGTGCAAGCTGAGGTAGCTTTCCAGTTGACAGCCAAGTTTAAACCTAGCTCTGCTCAGGAAACATTTTATGCCATGAAACATTTTATGGCTGAACAATCTGTTGTACTGTAGCTTAGTAGGTTTACCCACCTTCTTGTCACCAACCTGCCTCAGATGTTTTTGTCCTGTTGTAATGTCAAGCTCAGAAACAAGTAATTCTGTAGAAAACCCTGCAGGGGCATCAAGAACTGGGGCTGGCTTCCAGCAGCAGCCCTGTAATCCAGTTGAAACACTGATGCTTGGAAGGATCTCTGCACAGAGGGAGCTTCCCCTGGCTCATCCCTCCTCTCTCATGTGAGTGGTGCCAAGCTGACTGTGTGTGGTCTCTCTGAAGGATGGAAATCACTTCAGGAGGAAGGAAGGAGTAGAATAATTCAATTTTTAATACACTTTTTCTCTAGCAAACTAAAAATGAGTTAGGTTTTTAAAAGACAATGTTAATTACACTGAATGATGAAAAAAATCTTAGTATTAGCTATGACTTTCTGCAGTACTTGTTTCTTATCCCTTCTGCTAGCAAATGCAAAGGCCTGTGGAAGTGTCTCCTGTTATTCCAGGCAGTGGTATTTTTATTTCCAGTGATGTTAGAGACCTCTGTTTCTTCTCTGATTTTTACCTGAATCTCTAACAGATCCTAAGAATGCCTTTGCCTAATTTTACTAATTATCATACAGAAAATAGTATTTTAGCATAATGACTTGTTTCTTACTATTTTCTAGCACTATGGTGGTGAGCAAACATTACCACCCCATCACCTTTTATTTTACCAGTGTTCCCTGTTCTTTCATACACCTCTTAGTTATGACCTTGAAATTATTATTAGTTTATTTGGGGTTTTTTTACCCCCCAGACTGCAAACTTCCATCCTACTCTTGAATAAAATATGATAGAATTAACAATGTAATGTAAATCCTCCCCTCCATCCTGGTGGACCTCAGCCTGTATCTTGGGATATAATATCCATGATATTTAGTCCTGCTGATAACTATATTGCCTATCTTTCTTTACATTAATATTTAAAAAAAATTCATTTCTTCAAAGGAATGTAACTTCTTTCTACTCTCTATTACCATGCTCTCAATTCAGTCTCCCTTCTTTAGGTGAGAAAAGATATTAATTTCTCTTGTTGTTGTTTTTTTTACCTCTTCTTTTCTGCCTTTTTTCAGCTCAAACTTCTCCATAGTCAAGTCACACCAAGTGACACAAAGTCCTGTAATATCAAAACTGAAAAGGCATTTTGTGGGTTTTGACTAACCTGAAGGTTGGTGGTTAGGCTTGGTCTGTAAATAGCTTTGTTCAAGCAAACTATGTGTAATTGTTCTATTTTGGAGAGGGGAAAAAAAAAAAGGCAAATAGTAGAACAAATGGCTTATGTTATGACTGGCTTATGTAACATTTGTGTCAGTGCCCTAGGTTTGGCATTAATCCAAATAAATTTAATAATGGTGCTGAACTATCTGAAAATAAACAAAAAAACACTATGGAAGTAACTGAAGAGTCAGGGAGGGGAGAAAACTTTGCTCTGTGGATAGTAACTAACTTGTCTGTTGGTTCTCAGAGCAGATGATGTTTTTCCTTAGATGAATATTTACTATTTCCAAAAGTAATATTCAAGCTTCTGATTTTTTTGTTTTTATTTTTTTCAAACTGGATGTCATTTTGCAGAATAGAGGTTTTGTGACAGACATGTTTGTTAATAACATGTTTTTAGGTAACCACAATGAAACTAATACATCTCCAAGCACTGTGTAATTTGAAGGTGTGTAATGAAAGCAGTGTATTTTAGATCTAAATCCAGGAACCTAAACACTGCAAAAATACCTTTCCTCTTTTAATTCATAACTGTGTCTAGTATGAACATGTTTTTATCTCTCATGAGCATTTAAATGTTATGTTCCCATTTCCCCAAGCACTACCAGTTTCTTTTTGAGCTATTTAACACTAGCCTGCCTTTAAGGATAAGAAGATAATACAATATATAAATAGTTCTCACTGTTTGCCCAAGACTTTTAAGCTTTTACTGGGTGCAGTCAGAGGCTGCTGCAGCCTCTTGGGGACATTAAATGAGGTATTGGAAAGCTGGAGTGTGTCGCCTGGGTCAGGCCACATACCAGTGGGAGTGGAAATCCTCTCCTGGTTGGGCTCTTCCAATGCACCTAGTGCCCCATGCAGAAGCTACAAATGTAAATCCAGCTGTAGACTCAAAGATGTTAAATTGAGAATTAATATCTGGGAAGAAAGACTGTAAGGGGATTTCAATTCATTATTTTTTTTTTCCATGCCAACTAAATCCTCCATGCAGCGGCTGATCCAGCTTGATACCCTTAGCAGAAGGGCTGCTGAACAAGCACACTCTCTCTTGAGACATTTCCAAAGCCATTTAATTTTCTCAGCAGGCCCATGGAATGAAAGGCCAGGAGACAACTGTCAGCTGCCGCTCGTCTGAGCGCGAGCATCGGCAAGAATTCCAGCCCAGCGCAGCTAAGAGCTGTCAGCTTAAAGGTGAAAATAATTTCAGCCTCCAGTGTGTGTGTGTGTCATGGTGTGAGCTTTGGGGACTGATTGTTCTTTCTGCAATGCTTCAGGCCTGGGAAGGGAAGATGAGCTGCTTCTTGATGGCATCAAGACAAGCCATCCCCCCCAGGAACAACGGCTGCGGCACCTCTGCGGCGTTACGGGCGTCACTTCACGTTCTTCACCTCCTGATTCAGCAGCCCTTAATTTTCCTCCCCTTAAGACAGGGGAGCAATTACCCTGCCGTGATTGACAGTTTATTCAGAGCTAGAATTATCTGTACAAAGAAGGAGCTGTGGGTTGGGGTTACTTAACTCAAGCTCTCCAATGGAGGTGGGCTGTGTGGGTTGGCAGTGCCAGGGCGGCTCTCTGGCAACCGCAGGCAGACGTGACGGTGCTGCCACAAAGGCACAGGATTGCTTGGCACTACTTGCTGAAAAGAGACTGTAATGCTGTTCTTGACTTGCAAAGTTCAAACAGGAATTGTGGTTGGTTTGTTTAATGTTTGGGTTTATTTTGGTAAGCAGCCAGGGCAGTTGTATTTCAAGTAGGTAACACGGGCGGGCCACGTGTCGTAGAGTCATAAAGTGGTTTTGCTTGGAAGGGCCTTCCAAGGTCATCTGGTCCATCCCTCCTGCAGGGAGCAGGGCCATCTGCACCCAGAGCAGGGTGCTCAGAGCCCCCCCAGCCTCCCCTGGGATGGTGCCAGG
>JANHGL010019747.1:43590-78132 GCA_024611195.1 Ceyx melanurus
GCTCAGAGCCCCCCCAGCCTCCCCTGGGATGGTGCCAGGGATGGGGCAGCCACCACCTCTCTGGGCAGCCTGGGCCAAGCTCTCGCCACCTGCAAGAGCAAAAAATTTCTTCCTTCTCTCCAGATTGAATCTCCCTCTTTTAGTTTCCAACCATCACCTCTTGTCCTGTTGCAGCAGGACCTGATAAAAAACAAACAACCCAAACAATATATCTAGTTTTTATATCTTTACATGCTGAGTTCACTCCTAAAGAGAATTGTGAGCTTCAATAGAATGTCACTGCTGTCTGGAGGCCAAGTGTGCACACACAAATCTGTATGAGCAGTGCAATGGGAGACTGAACAAGAGTGGAAAGAGCTGATGCTCTTTGTTAGTAAAGATCTTGGAAAATTCAGGAGACTGAGAACATTTCTATATTCTGGGTTTTGTTGTTTAAACCAGCCAACACTGCTGAGTGCAGAAGAGTTGCTCTGCTGAGAATCATAGACTCCTAGACTGGCTAGGACTGGGAGGAACCTCTGAAGGTCATCTAGTCCAGCCTCCTTGCAGTGAGCAGGGACACCCTCAACTAGACCAGGCTGCTCAGAGCATTATTCAACCTCACCTTGAATATCTCCAGGGATGGAGCTTCAACCACCTCCCTGGGTAGACTGTTCCACTGAGAAATGCAGGAAGCTTAGAACTGAAGGAGTCTTGTGCTAAATTCCACAAGCAGGTATCTGGTTGGTTGGTGGGTTTGGGGTTGGTTTGGTTTTTTAAACTGTAAGCTGATTTTAGATTCATGACCATTCAAACCAGTGAATTCTTATTTTCTGTCAGTTCCTCCCACAGTAATTTCACTGTATCCCTTTCATTAATTTTCCCCTGTGAATTTCATCCATAAAGGTACCTGCAGGAAAAAATGTTCAAGAGTGTGGCTCAAATGTCTCTTGGCAGCATTCTTCCCCCCAGTTTTGCAAGAGGCAGTATTTTTTCTACCACATCATGAAAATTCAGGTCATTGGTTGATTGCATCTCTGAAAGAACTTGAATTCTGCTGGATCAGCACGAGGAAGAGAGGAGGGATGGTCAGAGCATTGGCTTGTGCATGTTCAGAGCTCCTCACAGAAACAAAAGTTAACTTGATATGACACAATGCTTTATTCTAGTGAAAATTCTCCTGCCTGAAGGTTTGGTTTGGCACAGAGATGGGGCTTGACTCTTCTATGGGCCCAGAGAGGAGAGAAGGATGTTCTTCCAGGATAAGCAAATGTGTGGCAGCTACATAACCATGAAAAATCCATTTTGCTCTCAATATTTAATACATAATTACAGAGCAATCTACCTCAGAAACTCAGGTTCCCAAGTGGTTAAACTGAAACAATGCAGACTAATCAGTTTATTCTAATAAGAAAATCAAGGTGCTCTGCAGATCCAGATGGAGCATGCTTCTTGATAGTGATAATTAATATTTCACACTTTCTTTTCCCATCACTTAAATTTATCACTGAGTTCCAGTCATTAAAAAGACCAGATATCTTTCTGAACATATCATTTTCTCAGAGGGATTACTAGCCTCTTTTTGCAACAAGATTTTGGTTCTCGGGAATAGTCAGGGGCTAGCCAAAGTCACAGTAACAACTCTGGTCACCCAGATGGCAATGCTGGTGATTTCTCACTTCTTTCTCAGCCTCCTCAAACCTGCTTAGGAGTGTCCTGAAAAGGAAACAGATGTGAGTGGAGTTTTTCCTGAATCAGTGGAGTCTTTTGAGAATATGCTGAACCTGTGAGTTTATTTGCTTTTATAATGTTTTGCATTTAAATGTACTCATCAGAAGGCTTTTTATCAGAAGACAGCATATCCTGTATTCCACCACTTCCACCTCTTGCTGGTTTGATACTAGTTTATACAATTTCATGCTGCTTTCCTCTCCTAATAGCAGTACATATAATGCAATTTATCTTTCTGCTTCCTCACCATCACTGTTTAACCCCAACTGGCAACTAAGCCCCATGAAGCCTCTGATGGGATGGGGAGGAGGATCAGGAAAATAAGTCACAGGAGTCATGGGTTGAGATAAAGATGGTGTAATAGGTAAAGCAGGAGCTGTGCACACAAGCAAAATAAAACCAGGAATTCCTTGACTTCCCATGGCAGCAGGTTTATTTACTTTATTTTCTTCATGTCTATTTCCATCCTTAGTCCCTATTCATACTTTCAGCATTGAGTTTGATTTTATTCTGCTAACCTTGCTTCACCTGTACTCTAATTTTTTATCCAGTCCCTTTAGCATCACTGCAGTTTTGCAGTGTTTGCAAATCTGCTTTGAAATCTGATGGGAGTGCTCCAAGTTTTCTACTGAAGTTCAGTCCATCAGTTGTTTAGGTTGTGATGGTGTTTTTCTGTACATCAGCCACAGTTCTTCAAGCCTAAGATGTCTATAGGACCTATATATGGAAAAATAACAAGAAAAAGTTGGCCTGTAAGAGAAATCTGAACTTTTCACCATTAAAAAGACTTTGTGGATGGTATCCACTTAAAATCAATTTCTGGTGATGGCAATAATGGTAGTGTGTTACTTCTCATTTTACAGTGTTCCTTATGACAAGCTAGAGAAACCATTAGAGTCGTCTCAAATGATTATTTTATTGCTAGCTATTCTGCTCTTCATTAATAATCTGGAACTTCCTGCCATGAAGAAATGCTTTAATTTTAAGAAAATGTCAAAGGAGTGAAATTGGAAACAATTCTTTCACCAGAGCTGCCTTTCTACATGGCACTTGACAAATGAGACTGGGATCTTCTATTTTTTTTTTATATATATATGGAAGTTAAAGCCATTCATTAATATCTTGGGAGATGATTCTCATTTAGGGCATTGAATTCCTTCAGTCAAATTCAAAGCACTCTTTCCACAAATGAGAACTTGCTCCTTAGCAGAGCTGAGGGTTTAAATATAGCATGTGTATGCATTGTATATGATCATGCTCTTCTGTGCCTTAGCATTTCAAACCTGCAGGATTGCAAAGGACATTTGTGTATAATCTTGTCATTAGATACCTTGGGGTGTCAGTCTGGTGTCCTGCCCCCACAGATTTCAGCTGGCACCCTTACAAGGAATCATTTGCCTGCCACTGGGTGCTAAACTGAATTGCAGTATGAATTTGCTTCCAGTTAAGCCTAGACAATGGGAAATGAGCTCTGCCTTAAAAATAAAATAGTAATAATAATAATAATGATCATCATAAAAAAAATTAACTTGTTATTCTCTAGATGACTTAAGCTTATGGTTGTGCCAGGATTAAAAGTAAGACTTATCAAATCCCCCCCTTTTTTTTTTCCTCCCTCCTTTTCTCTGAGGTCTGGTTTGGCAGAATCCCACTTGCTGAGCTGATGCTGCCCTTGGTGGCTGCTCAACAGCCCAAAGCAGAGGTGGTTTGTAGGTTTGGTGGTGCTGGTTTGGTTTTGTTTGGGGTTTTTAGTGTGTGTGTGTGTCTTTGGAACTGCTCAGAAGATAGCAATTCTGTTCTATGGCTAATGTAAGACTTCAGAATTGTACTTTTTTTCTTCTGCAATGAGAAATTCATTTGAAGCCTTCCAGAAAATGTAGCTGGAGAACTTGAATCCCTCATTTTTAATGCTGCTGTATCTTCCCTGGATGATCCAATGGCAGAAGCATTTCTCTGCAGCTCCTGATGGTCTCTGGTCTATCATTGTAAAATACTGAACTAATACAATGAACAGGAAGATTGAAAAGTTCTCCCAATTTGGAAAACTTAGAAATGCCACCATTTCCCCCCTAGCCAATGTTGCAAACCAGCATTACAGATCCCTGGGAGTTGCAATCCTTGGCAGCTGGGAAATTACATCCTCCTAGACAGGCTCGTGGGGAGCTGTCAAGTGATGTGGTGGGAATGTGTTTCCAAAGCAGAGAGCTCTGTGTGGAACCTCTCCATGGGTTGCTCCTGCCCTGGCTGAGAGTTGTGTCAGAGCAGGGATTCTCAGCCTCTTGGTTGACAAGGGGAGGAAATATCAAACACCCACGAGTGGGGGGAGTCAATGAGCAATGTTCTCTAGCATTTACTGTCATTACAATTAAAAAATAATCCAAAAAAACCCCAAAGAGTGGCTTCTACCTTCTCCTACTTTTTATCTGTGAAATACAAAATACCAAGTGGCAGGAAAACGGCATGAAATATGAATTACAAAGTCAGTCAGGAAGAATGAAGCATTTCTAGACCTTTAGAAATAGCCCTAAGCATGAAGTCTCTCATTATAAATAAATCAGGGGTGTTTTTCTTAAACCTAAATTTTAAATAACACAATGCTGGGGAATACTGCCAGATTTTTCCATTTACTTTGCCTGAAGTTAGGTATTTAAAAGCCATATCTACTGGGCTGCTTTCTGGAAGCTTTCAGCTGTGCAGCCCTCATCAGCTTGGTCAAACATACAATTTTCAGCATGTGGTCCCATCCAAAACTTACTTTACTCAGAACCTGATTTGAAAGAAACACCAGACTGTAGATGCCAGTTCTTGAGTAGGAAAAATAGTTAAAGGATTTACCAGACAGCATTTGGAAATGACTGGCTCTGTTTCTCATTTTTACTTACAGTTTAATTTTTTTACTTACAATTTACTTACAATTACTATGATGGGACCTCCAGAAACAATGGTTGCATGAAATTTAAGAATATTTAAATGTCTTTCTAAATAAACCTTTGAGTAGACAAACCATGAGATGCCAAATAAAGCAAATATTACTATACAGGCTTTGCTCAGTCATAGATTTACTTTGAAAGGTACCCAGTTTATTCATTTTTGCTTCCTTTTTCATTCCTGTGTACAGCTTTATGGAAAAAAAATCTGTGTTAATCAGAGCTCAAAGAAAATCCTTCATCAAAAGATAGAGTTCTGTTGTGAGTTTTGTTTTCACTTGAACAACTTTAACCTCAGCCAAGGCTGAGTAGCTGGAGCAGCAAGGGCTGGTTTGGAACTTAGTTCTGGGTGTAAAGCTGCATCCTAAACCATCCCCATCACCTCTGAGCTCCTCAGGGAGAGGGTTTACACCAAGTACAGGGTAGAACCTGGCCCAGAGGAGCATCAGAATAGAGAAAAGGCTTCTCTTTTCTGCTTCCAAAGATGTGATATCTACTCTTTATTTGTTGCTTGTCCTTAGCTGCGTGTTGCTGAGCAGTAGGGTCTCAAAGCAGGGCTGGCTTGTGGTTGTTGTAGGTACAGATCAATGTCATGAGTGTAGCTGGCTTCTGCAAAAGCTGTTGCCATTCCAACAGCCCTGCTGCTGAGTTCAGCTCCAGGTTGTTAGCTCAAGAGCTGAGGGACACTCCAAAACTCCAAGGAGCCTCTTCACACCAAGGTGATGCCATGATTCAGCTAACCCACTTTTACATAACTCAGGGCAAGATTTGCTGTGATGTTGGTTTCCTTCAAAAGAAATAATTTTGAAAAATGCTGCTTTGACATACTGGATCCCTTTGGGATCTTGCTATCCAGGGCAGCAGTTATTGAATGCTGCTGGCTGGCTTGGAGGGAAACAAATTTGGCTGGAATTTGTCCAAGTGTAAAGAGAAGCATCTTGGCTTTTCGTTGCTGTTTTGCTTGATAAATGATCTGCCTTATCTTCCCATTCCTCTATTCTTCTATTAGTGGGAAATCATTATCTCATACAAATGTGTTCTGCTGCTGATAGGATGGCTGAAATAAGCTGGAGCTCATTTCAGAGAGCCTTGGTGTTTGCTGCCTTTTGTTTTTTGACAGAAGTGCATTAACTCTCCTAAAACCAGTGGAGTTTTGCTGAGATACACTTGAATTCTCAGCCACTGCAAAGATATTGTGATTTAAGCCACTCCTGAAGCACTTCTTCTAGATTTTCCTCCCTCTCTGCTGTAGGAATCCTTCATATTTTAAATGGAATTTGTTGTTGGGCTTGCTTCAGACCAGAGGTCAACCTTATGCAGTGTCCTGCCTGGCAGTGGTTTATCACACACTTCATAAAGCTTTCCTAGGGTTCTCCTTCCCTAGTGTGGAGCTGAATTGTGCCCTCAAGAGAAGCAAATATCTGGTATTTTAAACTGGACTTTTCCCTTTTTTATTAGGCTGAAGAAAATAGCATTTTACTAAACATTTGGTCTCAGTGTGACATTTAGTAAGGGACTGTCTTAGCATTAATGAAATGTACTGGGCAGAGTTAATTTTCTGCATTATTGCCATGATACAGGCCTTGGGTACTTGTGGTGTTTGCTTTGTGTTGTGTCAGTTTAGGTGGCATTTACTGACTTTCCTCTAAACCAATTACAAGTTAATCACATGTATGAAAGGAATTCCCAGGTCTGTGTTGTGATGTGATCCTGCTCTGGTTCATTACTCATTTCTGAGTCTCACCTTGATAATCTCATATTCTTATTTATAAGAAGGTTGTGAAATATCTTATTTTCTACGTAGACTTTTTGATGTTTACTCATTTACAGTTTTCTTTGGCAAAGTGAGAATTCTTCCCATGTTACAGCAAGAAATGCATTTGTTCAAGAAATAAGTGCAGTTGGTTCTTAGCTGCAGGTAGGATGTGAAGAATCATCACATTGGTTGTTTCTTACCTGTAGATAGCAGGTTGCTGTGCTGATTGGATGTAAAATAGTTTTAGCATCATTGAGATTTCTCACCTTATACAAGACAAAGCCAAGACTAAATCCCAGCCCTTCCTGGTTTTAGGGAGAACAGCAGTGCCTTAGCACAGCCTTAAATAGTAATTACACATAAAAAGCAATGCAAATGCTTAATTAAGACCTAATTTTCACATAAACCCAAGGAGAGAGGCTTTCTCTTCAGCTTTGCATGAGGGAACTGGGTCAGAACTGCAGTTGGCAGGAGGAGCCTGGAGCAGCTCTGCCCACCCCAACTGGCTCCATAGGATTTTGGAGGGAGGGTGAGATGGACACAAAGGCACCTAAAAGTTTTCTGTGTCTCTAATTAATAGGCTGGGTTTTTTTCAGTGGTTCTGCAGAAGCTGCTCTCAAATAGTAAGAATTAAAAAGCAATAAAAAAAGAGGGGCTGTATCTGTCAGAGCAGAAGCAGCTCAGGGTGTGACAGATTGGCTGAAGTTTAATGAGTTATTGAGGAACTCCTGGGCTGTTATAGCTGAGCTTCAGAATTGCTGAAATATAAACCCTGAACTGTTATTAATATTTCAGTTGATCTCCCTGGGAACAGGTCTTAATTTTTCAGTGGTTCACCAGTGAAATAGCAAAATCTATTAAACCCTCACTTTTGTCAAATCCTGCCAAAGAAAACCTGAAATACTTTGGAGAAATTGGCCTCTTAAATTTATAGCAAATACCAGTCAGAGGAAATTGGCCTCTCTAGTGCCATACACGTTCAGTGTGTTATGAATCAAAGGCACTAGGAGCTTCTTTTTGGAAGGTGAAAAATGCTGCTATAATCTTGTACTTAGAGCAAAAAAAGAAAATCAGGTTGTAAAGATTGCTCCCCGTGGGGAAGTGCTACTGGGTGAATGCTTTGCTGAGTCAGGTTTTACAAACACCAGGGCAGCAAGGGGTTGGAATGAATGCTTGAGGACTCCTCATAAATGGCCATCCATTTTCAAAATATATTTAGGGAAGAACCTCTTTCCCTGAGGTAGGTGGACTTTGCTTTCCTAGCTGGAGACTGCTAGAGCATCCTCAGCAGAGGTTACACCCCTCAATTTCAGGCTTTGCAGAGAGGGTGTTTTCCTCCAGTGGCTTGTGTTCTGATACCTTGTATTGCAGTGAAAAATAGCCCAGGAAACAAAACCTTTGTGGTTATATTGAGAGTATCCCAGAGAGTGTGACAGGAGAAGCTGCTGTTTGTGCTGTGGTGCCAATCTGGAAGGCTCAGTACAGTAAAATCAAAGAAATAATGTAAATAAAAGAATAGTCACAGCCATCTCTTTCTCTGCCCTGGGCAGCCTGTTCCAGGCCTTGACAACCCTTTGAGGGAAGAATTTTCCCTCATGTCCAACCTAAACCTCCCCTGGTGCTACTTGGGGCCAGTTCCTCTTGTCCTGTTCCTTGGGAGCAGAGCCCAACCCCTGGCTCCAGCCTCCTGTCAGGGAGGTTTTGAGAGTGAGATGATCTCCCCTGAGCCTCCTTCTCTGAGAGTGAACAGCCCCAGGTCCCTCAGCTGCTCCTCCCCACACTCCTGCTCCAGACCCTTCCCCAGCTTTGTTACCCTTCTCTGGCCACGCTTCAGCCCCTCGGTGCCCTTGGAGTGAAGGGTCCAAAACTGACCCCAGTATTTGAGGTGCAGCCTCATCAGTGCCCAGTCCAGGGGCCAATCATTCCTGCTGGCCACACTGTTGCTGACACAAGCCAGGGTGCTGCTGGTCTTGGCCACCTGGGCAAACACTGGCTTGTTGTAGCTGGCTCTTGACCAACACCCCCAGGGCCCTTTCTGCTGGGCAGCTCCTCAGCCACTGAGACACCAGGAGAGGCTCCATTCTGCTTCCCTCATGACTAAGGTAGGGTATTTTTAGACAAGCCACCAGCACTTGAGATACCCAAGAATCTTTCTGCTGCAGGTATTAGGCAAAGAAAGTTAATAGGAAATATTTGTTTCCTGCTCAGGAAATACTTGGCAGTCACCAGAGTTTCTCACTGACGCAAACCCCACAGTTCTTAACATTTCTTTCTATTTTTAGTGATGAGAACCTTTTTCCCACTCCTGCTTCTCTGCATTCCTGTATCCCTGCATTCTCAAACCAAAAATCCACAAGTTCAGTAGATTACCACCTCAGTGGTGACTGAGGAGGCTCTTTCTGTATGCTGAGAAGGAATGGGCTGGTTCTCTCCTTCAGACCACCCTGTACTGGGGGTGCTGCAGGGACTGGAATGGGCCAAGTGTGTGGAGGGAACCATAAGGGCCAAAGTACCTGAGAAATATGTAGGGAGGCTTTCATATTGCTGAGAACAGCTTGGAAAAGTGCCTCTTTCCCTCAAACCCACAGCCAGAAAAATCAAATTCAGAAGACACAAGCCAGCATTGTTTTAGCTCAAATTGCTTTGCTTTTGCAACCTGAATATTTTTATCCCCTTTCTTTAACACATTGTGTGTGCAACCTGATTGAATATTTCTGTAACGGGGAACAGGATGAAATCATCAGGATCAGGTATTCCCATTCCATTGGCTAGCAAAGCTGTTGGTTCTGTTTATTATCCATGCTAAGATGGGAGGGCAGAGCAGATCTTGGCACGACAAAGGACATTTTGGATGGGTTTCATGTCCCCTGACAAGGGCTGTGTTCAAGGGAGGTGTCTAAATCTGCCCTAATCCTCTTAGGCCCCATTTGCAGACAAAAGAACTGGAGAGACTCTTCAAGGCTTTAAAGGAGCAATTCTTTTTCTTTTTTGTGATGGGTATTTTAGAGGGAGATGAGCTGCTCATCTTTTTCCCTACTGACTTTGAGGGGAATTTGGAGCAAGGACCTCAGATGTAAAGGTTTATTCTACAGCATTAGGATTACATACAGAATATTATTTGTTTTTATTTTATTCTTAGTAACTTTACAACTTCTACCGTGTTGTTTGGGATTTGTAGCACTTGAAGTGAGATTACCATGTGTGTTTGTAGCTAAATTCTTACCTAAAAATGCTTTGTCCTTGCTGCACATTCCAAACCCAGTCCTAGGCTGTGACTTGAACCCCTGCTCGTTCAGTGGTTTAACAGTGATGCCAAAAACCCATCCAGAACTGACTCTGGCTGCTCCTCTGAACTAGTTGTATGTGAAATATCATCAGTGTTTATTTTCTTTTTTTGAAATGAACAAAAACCCTAAGTGTTATTTTAAATACTACTTAGAATAGGCCACTGGAGAATGAGATGGCTGAGATGGCTTTCATGCTTTTGAAGTTTAAGGAATACTTCAAGGAATTCTCTCTTGAATTTTTTAGCTGTTTGGTTTGAATGAAATGGTAACATTTTATTTCAAAAGTAATGAAAAGGCTGTCAGATTTCAGGCTGCTAATGCAGAGCATGATTGAAATATCACGTTTTCTTCAGTGTTTTATTACCACCCTTTGTTTTCCTTCTGCACTTTGGACTGGGTCTTCAGTGAGTATAATGGCAAAAGAGTTTTTAGACACTGATTTTCTCCTGTTCTTCAATGAAAGCTGCTCATGTTGCAGCCTTTATTTAACCAGAAATGTGCATGGTTATTTGATAAAACAATTGGCTCTTTAAAGGTAGGAAATCACACACTGTTTCATTACCTTCTTTAAAAAAGTGGTTTTAGAATGAAATGTAATTTAGTTTTGACTGTCACTAAGACCCACATTTCATATCCTCCAGGATGGGAGCCTATAAAACACCACAGCAATTCTAAGTCAAAGCTTAGACTGATTAAATAGGTGAGTGGTTTTAAGATCTCTAATGGTTGCTGCAGGCATGATCCAGGTTCTGAGTGGCTAAACATAGTGTGGCAACATCTTTTGTTCCAACGGTTGAAACTCACAACCTGGGGTAATGAGCAGGTAAAAGTCATTTTAGTTTCCCTAAATACCTGAACCCCTCTCATTTGATGAGCACTAAAACTTGAGCAAATACATTGAAGCAGCAGATGCTAAAACAGAGACCTGCAGCTGTTGTCTGTATATGAAGAGATTATTTTCTGAGTGTAAATGGAGAGTAAGAATTAAATGCACACCCAGCTGTGCATGTTGGAGGCAAAGATGGACAGCAATGGTCAGCTTTAGTAGTTAGAAATTGCTATTTAGGTTTTTCTTTTTTTCCATTAGAAGTTTATTTCAGTTGCTTGTAGATTGTGCTGGGTAGGGATTTGGTTTTAGCCCAGTGTCTTAGTCAAGGGAACAGACAGTGATACGTGTAGGTAGCTGAATATTGTTGTGTTGTATAATCCTCTCTGTTGGGGTTAGCACAGTGAGGAGCTGTGACCATCACTCATCCTGTACTCAGTGATTCAGTTCTGTGGAGTTAGGTCCCTGCAGCAGTGTGTGTGTGTTGGGTGTGTGCACAATGGGTTCAGGAGAGCCTCTCCAGTGGAGCTGCCTTAGCACAGAAGATGGGGATTTATTCACATTCAAGCCAGGCACTGTAAATGGTGATTATTCCTCCCATGCAGCTCCTCCTCGTGCTCTGTTTTTCCACTTTATAGCTACACTCCAGTAATGAGATCTCATCATTCCTTCAGCATCTCCACCTCTTCAGCATGGCTGGGGTCAGTGTCCTGCGTTTCAAAAATCTGGAGAGAATCCATTGCATTTTCATCTGAAGTGTTCCATCTGCATGGCTAAATGACAAGGTGCCTGCAAACCATCATTTACTGTAATGGAACTTCAGCTAAGTGCCATTCTCATAAGCAAACTACTGTCTCAGAGGACTATTTAAAACTGTGTTTATTCCTGTGGAAATCTGCTGGACCTTTACAGAGAGCTGTCCCTTCCATGTGCCCTGATGAAGGCGGGGGCAGTCCTGTGGGAAGTCACACTCCTGAGAGCCTGTCTGTGGTGATCCAATAATTCACACCTTTTTCTCAGCAACAAATCTGAATGTGCCAGACTTACCCAGAGATTCTTGGGTGAATTCCTAGACATATTGAAATCAAGGGCTAAGCTTCTTCCATTAACTTCTGTGGGACCAGATTTTTATCTTTGGGTGTTGCTGACAGAACCCTTTTTTTTTTAGGTGCATGACAACAGTGACATTTAAACACCCGGTCTTCAGATTTCCCTGTGAGTTCTCTTGCCCAACCAACTCATTTCCCCAGCCAAAAAAGCCTGTCATAGAAGTTAATAAAATACCTAAAGATTAAATGACTAGAGCAAGTTACTTGTAAGTTTCAGAGAGATTATGAATCCTAGTACATGATCTGGGCTGCTGCTGTCGTTTTTGATTTGGAAATGGAAGAGGATTAGCTTCTGTGGTTCTTGACAGCATTGAGTGTCTGTCTGCCTGTCTGTCTGTCTGTCTGTCTGTCTGTATGAATGAATGAATGAATGATGGAGAGCAGTGCAGTATTACACTGTATTCATTACTCAGCTGTAACTCAAAAGCAACTTGATTATTTCTTTTCCTGTGTTCCTCAAGGAGAGGAGAATATGCAATTACTGCTTCTACCTTGGAAGCTACTAGCTGGGTGTGATCTTGCCTCATCAAAAGACTGGAGCTTCTAAGATCCAGCTGTGTCATTTATGCAGGCAAGATTTCTTGCTTCTCCTGTGATGTACTTAGAGAAGAAGTGACAGGATGGTCTGTGACCTGGGGATTGGGATGGTGTCAATGGGCAGTCTTACGATATATTGGTTTTCTAATGCACAATGACATTCCCAAGTTTTCCTCTGAAAATGAAAAAGCTTTTGTTTTTCATCATGATAACTATTCTCAGTTTAAAATCCTGCTCTGGCAGTGGGATTGGAAATCTAGTTCCTTCCAACACCCATAATCTAAAATAATTAACAAGCAGTGACTGCATCATATTCCACTTTTATTTTTTCTCTCCTGAAATTCATATGAAAGAATAGGCAATGAGTGAAAGACATACTGAGCTGCTGCAATTTTAAAGCAGTGTTAAAATTACCACTCATCTTTGTGTATTTAAGCTGACATCAAACCCAGGAAAACAGGAGGATCAATCAGAAAACTTCCAATTATAAAGTAACCTTTGACTGGTCATCTCGGTGAGAAATCTTAGGCCAGTTCTTTCTGAACAAGTTTATCTGTACTCATCAGGGGAAGTAATTAGGGATTATTTGTATTTTGTGAGATGTTGCTATTTAAATAGACATTGTGATGATTTCTCTTACCTGAAGACCATTGCTGCTAATGTGAACTTGGTTTTAGTGTGATCTGCTGAAGACAAAAGGTCAGATGTGTTGCTAGCTTAGATCAGCGCAGCCTTATTCAGCCCAGTCTGCACCAGCTGAAGGTGCAGCTGAAGCATTTACTTGCCACCTGACTCTTCTTTCATCAAAACACATACAAATAAATTCCTTTTCAATGCTTTTCACTTAGGAATAAAACAAATGCTACATGTTCTTCTGTATTTTATCTTAACCAGCGATAAAAGCAGGTGACTGGAATGGCCCTGAGCTGCAAATCCAGGAGCAGGCATTACTGATTTGTTAATCATCTCCTGAAGAGCTCTAATTATGGGATGCCTTGGCCTGAAGCCTTCCTGATTCCAGGGGTAAATAGCTTCTCCTGCAGGAGCTTGGGTGACAAGAAGCAGGCACAATTGATACCAGTCTGACAGCTTGCTTGATACATTCATTAAATGTGCAGTTACTGCTGTACTAACAAGGCTTGATTTCCTTCCCCTTGCCCCCAGCACCCTCCCTCCATAAGCTTTGTAGATCACATCAGAAATCATTATTTGCTAGCACGGCAGAGAGTCAGAAAGGGAAAGATCTCAAATCAGATAACTCAGGTCAGGCTCGTTTGGGAAGTTGGACATTCCTCTAATGACATGTCAATGGGAAATACAGGGATGAAGGAGATGCTCAGGATCTGTTGATTGCCACTGGGGCTGGCTATGAAGCTGGTGAGAGCATATTTCTCATCTAACTCTTTGCTGTTAAGGGAGACAATTCAGCTCAGTGGCTTTTAATAGCTCAAAGAGACTTGCCCAGGGCACTGGATTGACTGGGGTTGGAAAGGTTGATTTGCACCCCGTGGAGAATGCAAGCTGGTGTAAATATGTCTGCAGTGCAGCCAGCTGAAAGACTGTCCAGTCCTGCACAACCCTCTGAGAGCACAGAGGAGTGTCCTTCCATAAGCAAATGGAGTCTTCTGCAGAACAGCTGAAAAATAGGTATTAGCTTAGAGAGCTTTTATCTCCCAGGCTGCTTTTGACCAAATGTTTCGCTGGTTCTCCAAAACACTGAAAAAAAAACCAACCCAAACCATCCTATTTTAATATTCTGAGTGGATACTTTGTCACTTAGTGCTCAAAAAAACATCTCATCGTGTCCTTTTCTCCTTTCTCCATCATGTCACTTAACACCACTCTGAACCTTCCTCCTCACATCTCCCTCTAATTGGGAAAACTCCCACAGTGGGAGAAGAGTTTGGTTGTGTGGTTTTTGCTTTTGTTGTTGTTTCTCCTTTTGTGTGTGGTTTTTTGAGTTGGAAATCTTTGTGGCTGTGGGTTTTTTGAGTTGGGAATCTTTGTGGGTGTGGGTTCTTTGAGTTAAATCTTTGTGGATGTGAATTCTTTGAGTTAAATCTTTGTGGCTGTGGGTTTTTGAGTTGGAAATCTTTGTGGCTGTGTTTGTGCTCGTTAGCTCTGCTCCCACCTTATGCAAGTCATGCCTGGAAGTGCCTGGGCCACCGACTGCCTCCCTGTTTGTGCCCAGTGATTAGAGCAGTTCCAATATAGGTTTCTTTGTGCTGGTGGAGCCTCCTGCACATGGAAGGTGAGTCTGAAACACCAGAGTGAGCAGCACACAGGGGAAAGACAGTGGCAGCTGGGCTGTGAGCAGGGGCAGATGCTGTTTGAAGTAATGATGATTATGAGCCTAGGAGAGAAGTGATGGTAGTGACTGGGAGCACAGGCCAGTCCCTTGTGTGCTCCACAGGGTAACACTCCTCACAAACACTGAGGAGCATCAGGCTTATTTCTCCACTGTCCCTCCAGAGGGGCAGCCTCATCCCCCTTGACCACAAGAAAACAGACTCCCCAGAGAGGTTGTGGAGTCTCTGGAGACTTCCGAGGACTGTCTGGATGCGTTTCTGAGTGATCTGCTCTAGTTCTGTCCTGCTCTGGCAAGGGGGTTGGCCTCAGATCTTCAGAGGTCCCTTCCAACCCCTGCCACCCTGTGATTCACCCCCCAGGAGGAAGGGGCCTGGCTGGGTTAGATGGAGCTCAGCCACTTGGGTCCATGTTGTCCAGAGTAGCAGCTCGTGGTGACTCCTCAAGGCCCATCAAAAGCTGAGGCCAAACAACTCATTCAAATACTTTTTTTTCCTTCCCTGTAGAAACACCAACACTGCTAAGATTCCCACCCAGTGACAGCTTTGGCCACCAGATTTATAAGTTCTTGGGAAGGCTGAAAAGGAGGAAACACAGAGTGTGTCAAATAAACTCCCTTTCCTCAGGCCACTCGTAAACCCAAAGTTGCTTCTGCTGATTTATGTTTTAAAAAAACTCCAGTAACAGTTGCTGGAGAAAAAGTGCTGACAGCTCACGTATTTGTGTCTAGAATTAATTAGTGCCCAAGAACATTGTATTACTTGTGACACTCTGCTGAAGTTCTTGAATTGCTGTTTCTTGCAAATAGCTTCTAAACAGAAGGAATGTATTTACAGTCAGAGGTGATGGATTTGAAATAATGATTTAAACAGATTCTTTAATCAGCCAGCAGAAATCTTCTGCGTAAATCGTTTATTTCTCTTTTCTGTTTCATTTGTCCTTGGCTGGTTCCTTTTCAGAAGAATCATCCATTCTTAGGGCACACGTGACCAGTCAAACCATGTTGATTTACAACTCTATTCTGCTTCACAACTAAAAAACTAGAGTTACTTTGCTAAACTGGCAAATGCACCTTATATCATTGTTTAGATGCTTTAAATTCCAAATGAATGCATGTGAATTATTCTGATTTTTTGGGGTATTTTTTTAATCATCGAGAGCTTTGCTGCATAGTATTTTGGATTTTAGCATCTGTCTCTTGTCAGCCAATGAATGGGAACTAAAGAAAGTGTATTTAAGATTCAGGTCAGTGTTTTGAATAGTTTTTATTTTATAAACCTAGTAACATGCATTCTGTGGCAGACAAAGTCCATTTAGCCCTGTCTCTTTAATGCCACCCCATAACTGATGCCTAGGAAAGAATAGAATAATGAGGTAAGCATCTAGTAATACCTCCCCAGTGCACTTTACTGCTCTCAGGAGATTTGTTGCTTATGGAGTATATGAGCCAAATAAGCTTTTCTGTGTTTAATAGCCCCCGATATATTTTTTCCTTTCCATTTATTTGGCTGAATGCTTTATGAACTTGGTGAGGATTTTTTAGCATCTCTTCCCGTAGTGAGTAGTTCCACTGCTGAACTGTGAGTTGCATGTAAAAAGCCTCCTTTTGCTGTTTTTATCCTGCCACATGCTGGGCTTATTGATTTCATTTGATTTCTATTAGAAGAAACAGTGAACAGTCATTTCCTATACACTTTCTGCAAGATAATGAGGATTTTATTGATGCCCAGCATCTCTCCCTCACTCATTTCTCTGGATCCTGATGAGTCCTGGTCTGTTTAGTAGTTCTTTATGTGAAATCTGCTCTGTGTCTTTGATTGTGTTGTGGATTTGGTGTTTTTTTTTTTCATTTTTCTATACCTATTCTGCTTGTCCTTCATTTGTCATGATGAGGGAACCAGTTTGGCCACTGTTCAGGACATGCATTCATACAGAAAACATTCTCTCTTGTTCTCTATTCCTCTAATAATAGCTTTACTTAATATTAGAGTGCTAGGAATTATTACAGTGCTTTACAGAGGAGAAACATATGTTTGCCAAACCATATTTTGTGCTCAGAACTACCTGATGTGTTCAAGAGCTGAGCTACACTTGGTGAACTAACAAGCAGTTTTTGGTCACACACTGCTTGTATTTTTAGAACTAATAATTCTAGAAAAAGAAATTTCTGCTGTGTTGTGTTACAATTTGTTGGGTGGTTTTTAAAATATCCTCAAATCCTGGTTGATTTTACTCAAAGCAGCATGACACCAGTAAAGATACATAGGAATTTATTATGGGGATTGGTGACAAGATGAAACTTTTTTCACCTGCTCTTTCTGGGAACCAAATGATGCCAATGGAGAGAAATTGCCAGAGTAGTGAGAATCCTGCTATAAAAGAAAATGTCAATTTTCTTCTAATTTCTTACAGGCCTCTTTGCAGACATTTCTCATGTAAGGGTTGATAGTATGAGAATTTATTCTAACTCAACCCTGATGGTTCTCTATAGCCTTAATGAACAGAAGGGTGTTCACAAACCTTTATTAATGTTGCTCCTTTTATCCATAAAAATTGGATGCACGTCACTATTCATAAACATTGCAGGTCATTTTTCACTTACAAAAGTCATCACTGCCTGACACAGTTTCAATATAACAGTAGGCATGTGAACTGTTTTCTGCTTTAATATTCACTATTAAAAGAAGGAAAAAAATATGTTGTAAATCAAGGTTGCTCTTAGCAATTAAATTTGATTTGTGTACCATCATATATTTGTCTAAGCTTCACAAGAGCTTCAACCATCTTGTTTGGTTGCTAACCAGTGAAATCTTGGGTTTGCCCAGGTTCTGGGGTGATGGAGCTGTGGTCAGTGTGTGGTCCATCACTAGCAGCACCTCCTCTTTTGCATGCCAAGAGGGCCGAGGATTGTTCTCTGGTTCCAAGTGGTGAGTCTGTGTATTAGAAGAATGTTTTTATTTAGATTATTACTATAATTGGAAGAAACAGAGAAACTTCCAGGCCCACGAATCTTCTCCTTTACCAATAGAAGAACATTCCAAAAATCTCATCCAGAAAGACACATGACAAGCTGTTACCAGAAAACCAAATAATCAGACAGGTATCTTATGTTTTCTTAAAATCTTAGTGAAGCTTTACCTTTCCAAGATAATTGTAATAACTGACCCTGAATTTTAATCCCTGGGGCAATCCTGTGCTGTGCTGAATTTCACTAACAGTTTCTCTTTCAACACTTACCTTTCTTCCTCTTCAGGCTGTTTGTTGTGCCTGTTACCCTCAGCTGGGGATTCCAGCTTTGATTCTGGCTGTGGAGTGAGCTGGGATCTACATTTCATCAGCTCCAGGTCACCCTGTGTAATGAGGGTGTTTTGCTGGAGGGCAAGCAGAGCAGGGAAAGGAGGGAAAGCAACTTCACTAACCTATGACATCAGACTGCAAATAAATATCAAATGCTTTGCAATTGTTTTCTTAAGAGCTGTGATTGAGAACATGCAGGGGCTTATATCCTGATGGAAAGGTCTGGAGGACAAAGGCTGCTGCTACACAATACAACGGATGAAATAATCTGATTTTTCAGTCCTGTCCCATTGCTGGTCTCTGTAATTAGAACCCTGGGCATTGTTTATAGAAGCTACCCATTTTCAGAACAACTCATCCACCTTTTTAAGCATATGGAGCAACTTGATATGGCTTGAGAGCTGGGTATTAATATTTATATGAGCACTGGATATGAATGGTCTATTTACTCTTGTCAAGAGTGACTGGCAGGCAGAGGCAAGTGAAGAAAGACATAACCACTCTCTTCTGGAATCTGTAGGCACCTGCTTGGAAGTACCTTGCAGGCACATCTCAGGCTTGTACATCTCAGGCTTGTCAGGCTTGCTCTCTAAATAATGAGGCCCATTTCAAGATTCTGTTGAGGTAAGGCTCTGATCAATAAGGAGAGTAACATGAATCCTAGTGGGCCAAATAAACTTGGCTTATGGTTGCCCACAACTGCCCGAAATACAGATTTCTCTCTTCTCTAAATCTTACCTTAATATACTATAAATCTTAACCTCTCTTCTCTAAATCTGAACTCCTTAGGTTCTTCTGATCAAGGGGAATGAATTGCTTCTGTGTACAGTCACAGGGGCAGCCACTGCCTCCAGTCCCAATCATTTCCATGGTATTTTCTTCCCCTTACATCAGTCAAAGAATCATTGGGAAGTTCTGGAGGCAGCCTGGTCCTCCTGCCCACACAAAGGTTGTCAGTAATGAAAAGCTTGTGCACTGAAAGAGAGGAATGAGAGGGAAGGAACACATTAATTAACTACCTGAGTGATCACTGCTGCTGGGAAGCTGGCTGCTAAAGATTTCTAATTTTGGCCAGCAACTTCAAGACTTTCAAACCCAAATGATGATGCTAAATGAGAGGGACTGGTATGAGGTAAGGTTAGAGGGATGCAGAAGTGTTGTATAGAACAGAAATCAGAGTTGTGATGCTGTAACAGGTCTTGGTGTGGATTTGGGTCTCTGCAGTTGGAGTTCCTTCCCAGTCAAGCTCATGAGGGAAAAAACTTGGTACTGCAGCTTGTGTTCCATGCTGCCAGGCAGGAATCACAGCCCTGACTTCACTGTCTCTTTTCCATCTGCTCTGCACCAGGAGCTTTTGGCACCTGAAAATGAGATGCACCAGAGTTCTTGTTTTACTGAATCTTCTGTGTAAAAGGCTGAAAGGTTTGATGGCTGGGTGAGTGCTGTGGCTGCTGGGTGAGTGCTGTGGCTGCTGGGTGATGTGCTGCTGCTTCCATTTCCACTCCAGGCATCTAAAAGGGGCTGTGGAAGTGGAAAAGTTTCAACTCCAGTTCAGTGGTGTTGCAGTGTCTGTTCATTTCAATGCATCTATATTCCTGGGTGACTTGGTCTAGGTGACCCTGCTCTGGCAGGGGGGTTGGACTAGATGATCTTCTAGGTCCCTTCCAACCCCTAACCACAAAATCCACAAAAAAAAACAACAAAAAACCCAACTACAACGACAAAAACCAACACAAAGGAGCCACCAGAGGCCTGAATCTGAAGATATAAGTTACCAGGTAACAGCCTGTTGCCTGTAAGGGGAAGGATTAGGGATGGAACTGAGAACTTATATAGACACAAGTACTTACTTCAGCTTCAGCTGAGCCTCTCTGCATGGCCTCTCTGTGCAGGAGTTGGTTGTGAAGTCTCTTTCCTGGTGGCCACAGGAGGAGAAGTCCAGGCTCTCAACTAACAAAGTTTGGCAAAGTTGTGCAAGTATTTCATTTCTCCCTTTCCTTTTGAGTTTCTGAGCTAGACTGCAAACACGTGAACATGTCGTGAGAAAAAGAGAAAAAAAGTGGTTTAGCATTTCTTCACACCCCAGTAAAACTAGGGAGAACCAGGAAATCTCTCCCACCCACATCCACGCTTTTCCCTCTTGTCCCTGTGCATGCTCCTTCCTTCTTGCATAAGGCTCTGGCACTGAGTGGGCTGAAATTAACTGCTTGATGCTCATCTGGCCTGAAGAGCTAAATCTCCCAAGATTTCCCATCTCCATCATCTGTTTTTTCCACAGTGCCCATTTCTGAATGGTGACATCACACAACCAAATCCTCTCTGGTCAGGAGTTGTAAAAACCTTCCTGCTGGTCACTTCTCTGTATTAGGAAGCTCTTCAAAGTCCTGCTAGAACTGCTGAGGTGTAGAGAATTTCTGTCTTCAGCTGCTGTTTGTTCTCAGGAGTGCAGCCTGAGCAGCTGGGCACTTCTAGAACTGAGTGTCCAGCTGCTGGAGAAGAAATCAATTCAAGTATTTGCCTGTTGAATCTTGTGCTGACTGAAGGGAAACATGAATGAGCATTCTGAATGCACATCAGCAGCTTAGAAGGTAACACTTTCACCCCCAAAAAATAGCATTTGCAATAATTGTGAGACTCCTGTGACCTCCCAGCTCAAAACCACTGCTAATGTTTCTGGTTTTTCCTCCTCCTCACTCCTGTTTCTCAGTCAGAAGCTGAATTTGTGCCATACCTGTAATATCTTCACCTTCCTTGTAACACCCACTCATCAGTGTTCATGGGGGCAACAATTCTTCTGTTCTGCAGCTCACTACCAAATACAGTGCAAATTTCAGGATACCTGATAAAATAAAAATAGGAAACATATTGTTTGTGCTGAGCCTTGACAAGATAGTCAAAACAAAGTAGATGTTTGTGTTTCTAACAAAAAAAAAAATCCATCTAGCAGCTTCAGAATGTATTGGAGTCTGTGGAACTTTCTCCTGGCTTATAGAATCCCAGCAATGTCTGGGTGGGAAGGGAGCTCCAGAGCTCATCCAGTCCAACCCCTGCTGAGAGCAGGGACATCTCAACTAGAGCAGGGTGCTCAGAGCCTCCTCAAGCCCCACCTGGAATGTCTCCAGGGATAGGGCCTCAACCACCTCCCTGGGCAACCTGTGCCAGTGCCCACCACTCTGCTGGGAAAGAACTTCTGCCTTAGTTCTCATCTCAATCCACTCTAAAGGGATAAAGCTTTTGATTAAAAAAAAGCTTCATTTAAGTGAACAAAGCATGTGGAAAAGCTAATGGCATCCCTAGAAACCAGAAGCCTCTGTGGGAAAAAGCAGCACAGGCTTTGGCTCTTCTCTGAGGTGCTGAAATGAAGGATTCCCTGAAGTTAAATGCTTATTCTTCCTGCTTGCTCTGAGTTTTAACCTCCTTACTGAAACTGCTACCAAAATGAGATCCCAATGCCTGTTGTGCTGGTGGTTTGGGGATTTTGACCTTTATGAGAAGAGGGGTAGGAAAGCAGCCCAGAACTGCAATGCTAGTGGAAATTAAACAGGGAGTTGAGGGTGACAGGCAAGGATTGAGATAAAAAGACCTTGAAACCTGTAACTACACGTTGTCCAAGCTCCTACAGTTCAGAGCATCTTTCCTCTTAATATCTTCTTGGCTGTGGCCTTTCTCAGTTTGAGGTCTAACAAGATTTTGCATATGCAAAAAATGAGATTACAGACTTGAGAGATGTAATGCTTGGATCTTGTTTTCTGAAGAAGCCTTAGACTGTTCACAAGAGCTGGAAGTGTGTAAAACTGCATCAGATCTGAGTGTGAAAGGCTGCTGTTTTTCCCACCCATGCCTGGCATTCAAAGCCTGTTTAGTTTTTCTCCATGCCATGTGTCACACAGGTCGTCAGCCTCAGGGGAGGACTGGGGTGTGCTGGGTTCAGACATAGGCTGCTGGGGCTTTTATACACCAAGTCATTAGAGGGTTTCTTTTTCATCTTCAATTAAGGTTTTTAGAATGTCAGTTTATGGAAGTTGATGCAGTGTCTGGTTTAAAACCAGGGACAATTGCACGAGGATCTTCCCAATTCTTAATGATTTTATGACCCCACTCACTCGTCCATCCTGCTGTCCCTTCCTCACCCAATATCATGGCTCAGAAGACAGTGACCACTGCTTTTTCTGGTTAATTGGATCAGCTATTTATTGTGTTTTCAAGTATGTTTCATTCACTAGACCTCACAAAACATGCTTAGTAGAGGTAGCTCCAGCTCAGAGCAAAATGAGATCATGGTGCAGAAATTCTGCAAATCAGATAAAACAGAAAATTTGCAGTGTCACCAAACCCCCCCCCCCCCCATCTTTAAAAAGGCTTTTTAAGGGATGAAGTTAGCTCCTGCCATGTCTCATGGGCCAGGACAGCCTGCCAAGCACTCACTGCAAAAAATACCCTGGCAGGTCTTTACAGTTTTATGCCACAAGTTTAAAATGATTCAAACTTGTCTGTCTCTGCTCAACTCTCTGAATTATTCTTTGCCCTCTCTTATTTTCTTCCCAATCTGGAAATAGGGAACAAAGCAGCAGATTTTCATTGTGTAAAAGCAGTCAGTTCTGGAAGTAGGTGAAGTTTGAGCATCTTGGGGGTTTGAGCTTCTCCATAAAATTCCCCCCCTCCCCAAGCCTGATGTTCCCCCTCATGCAGTTTTATACCTTCATAATTCTGGGATGTGACCCATTTTGAGGGAGAAGGGGATAAAGAATAACTGCATCAATTAGATTGTGTTCTTAACCACAGTGAAACCAACCAGGAATTTCAGGTGATCAAGTGAGTTTATCCTTGGTGCTTAAATCCCTCTTAGCTATTTAATAGTGGCTTTGAGATCAGCTGTATTTTTATTTTGAATGTAGTGTCCAGCAACTCCCAGCATTGTATTTTACTGGGAAATAAAACCAGGTGAAAGAGTCTGTCAAAATGGATAAAATTCAAGGTTGACTCTTCCATACACACATTCTATCTCTAGCTTCAGATAGCCTCATAAAATCAAAACATGAGCCCTTCCTGACACAAGGTCTTCTAGCAGGGCTGAAATTGCAGCTTCAGGGCAGGCAGCCTATCAACAAATAGACCCAGGGCACTAAGCTCCAATCTAATGAGCCATGACATCTGTATCTAATAAGCATTCTATATTTGTTATGCTTTGGAAGAAATAGAAAGCAAGACAGTCAAGTCTAAATAAAACAACTTGTTTTATGTGCATTTCATTAGTCCTCATACACTGGCACTGGTAGGTCACATGAAGTCTCTTATTGAGTTATAATTATTTCTGGGTGATGACAATAAATAAAAGGAGCATTAACTACATAGGATTTGGTTGGCAGATTGAAAACTGTGCAGTGCATATTGGTTAGATTAATTTAGCATTAAGGGTTGGGTTGGGTTGGTTTTCCTGCCATGATCTGTCCTGGGAAATTAAAGCTGTATTTCTAAGAATCCAAGTGAGAATCCAGATCTGAAAATTCCTGAAATCTGAAGACATCCAGAGCTAAATGGGAACTTTCTAACTCAGGCTCCTTGCCCACCAAATCATCTTCATTTTGCAATATACAACACACAGTATTTTTTACTACTGAGAAACTTCTACGTGTTTGTTTTTTGTAAAACTTGGGCTACTTGTGTTTCCAGCATCCATCATACTGCCAGGACTTGTAAAGATTAATAAATTCAAAAACTAAAGCTACAAAAGTCTTGATGCTACCATAACTTTATCAATGGGACACATGCCTGGCTGGCCTCAGCTCTCCTGGAGAAACAACCTCCATGGACAGTGTGAGCTGTGCCCTGGCAGGGAGATGCACTGGATGCAAACAGACCTGCTGATTTCAATTTCAAACTTGGAGATCAAATCCAGTTTTTCTTGTGGTTTTGACACTCGTGTTTTTGGTTAAAAAAGATTAAATTTCTCTTATGCTTCCCTTCTGTCATCCACCCCCATCTCCTGCACTCACCTTTTGTCTCTTAGCACCTGGCTCTTAAATGCAACACATCAAACATCTTCTGAAGGGTTGAGAGATTAAAGATTGTTCCAATTAGAACAGCAATAATGATGATCAACTCTTAGTTCCTGCATAATGAATAGGAAAATGAGTTGCAGAAGACTCATCTCAAAGCTTCAGCCAGGAGTTGAACTGAATGTTTTAAAGTCACTTTTAATATTGTGATTTTGGTTAGGAAAAAAAGAAAGGAGGAAACAACCTGTGGTCCTTCTTTTTGCACATGGGAGATTCAGATGATTCCAAGATCAGGTTCAGTCTTTCAGGAGCTTGCTGAACATGGAGCATTTCAGGATTTTGCACTTCTTACCTGACACATCTTCAAACTTCAAGGCATAGTTAGGTTTTCAAGTGACTAAAAGGCATTAATTAGGCAGTAGATTGGGATGGGGGGGGGAAATCTTGCTCCCCCCCCCCCCCAAATTGTGAGTGATGGCTGATTCAGGCATGTCAGGGGAGATGGTTATTGTGAGGTATGATTGATGTGTCTCAGTCTGTGTTATAAGAAAAAAAACCCATGTATTTTGCTTTAAATAGCAAAGGACAGGCTGCATTGTCATGGTAAATGGGGTTTTAACAGCATGATGCAACTGGGTGAGCTTTGGAAGAAATCTTTCTCTCTGAAAAAGTGAGTATACATTAGTCTTTCAGGGGGTTTCATACAGCAACCAACAGAGTCCTCAGCTGGTGGCACTGCTCTGAGGTCACTTTTCTCACAAGGAAGGCTCTAAGACATGAGCTTGAAAAGAATCTGAGTTTAGCTCTGCCTGTGCCCCCCAGTAGGGTGGTGCTTGCCAAAGGCCAGGAGAAGAGTCAACATCCCTGGCTGGAGGTGAAGCAGCAAAGAGTGCTGAGGAGAGGATTCCAAACTGAGCCAAGACCCATCTGTGATGGGAATAATCAGGGAGCTGTTGTCATCTCTCACCAGGAAAAATGAGCACTTCACTTAAAATGAGCACTTCTCTGGTTAATGGTTGGACTTAATCTTCCAACCACAATGATTCCATGGTTCTCTAGCAGGGTGATGTGCCTGAGCCTGCTTGGGGGGTTGATGCTTGGTTCCCAGTTTTGGGGCTCTTTCTAGAGCTACTCAGGACTCTCATTTGGGCAGTGGAATAAAATGACACCCCTTCTATGCCCCCAACTCAACTATTTCAGAGCACTTTATTTCTTGTTCTGAGCTTCCTCAGCCCCTGTTTACTGGGGGGGAGAAATGCAGGCTGAGCAGTTAATGTGAGGAAATAATTGTCCTCCTTTATGACTTTCCAGCTATTTGCTCTTTATTTCCAACTCTAGCAGGAATGAAATCATGTGAGGAAATGATTTAACCAACTTCCAGCAGCTCCATGGCTCTGAGAAGCAGTTTGGTCTCACCCATCAGACACTTAATAGGTTGGTGTGTGGTTCTCCATCTGCAAAAGCTTGCAACTAGGTTGTTACTCTGAATGCTTCTTAAACAGCTGAAGGCAGTTTAATACTGTTTATTTCTCTCTCCATTGATGTGTTACCTGCTATGATTGTGTCCCTGGTAGCCTCAGTTTTCACTGTGTATATTGTATAGGATTCAACCTGACCTCTGGGCTGAATATAAAGGGGTATTATAGTAAAAATATAGAGATTATTTTTAGAGTAGTACTAGAGCCTGTGTGCCTGGATACTGGTGAAGTATTCCCCCTGCAGATCCTTTCTGTTTGTTAAAGGTGCATCAGCAGCCCTAGCTCTTTGGGGCTGTGCACAGTGATAAACTTCATGGTGCTGGGCAACCTGTTGGCTAATGAGTGCTGGACCAGCTTGACATTTCTAGTGCACAGATTCCAAACATTCAGGAATAGAGAGATCTTTGGTTTTTCCTTGTCTGCTGATTAATTATGTCAAGAATAATCATCCCCCAGAGCTAGGAGGGGAGAAAAAAATAACTGATCACAGCTTGTTGTGCTTTCTCGGTCCCGAATCCCAGGCAAGAATCAAAGGCAGCTCCTGACACAGCTCCGTGGTCCTTTATTCCACCCCAAATGAAATCCCACTGCCACGTGTCACTACACTATTTACTTTGCTCTGATTGCAGGGAGAGAGAGCAGGGAGCTAAGAAATCCCCGTGCTGATAATAACCTGCTCTTGTCAACGAGCTGGCATCAGCAGTGACTGCTCAGTGGTACAGCTCTGCTCTGGGCAGCTTCCAGAGGAATTTTTGAGTTTCGTCTCCATCTCGTGGTCAGGCTGAAGGCTGCAGGCAAGGTGGATGGCTCCCTGTCGTGCAATCACCGTCAGTTTGGTTAGAATCCACCTTTAGGATCATCAAATCCAACCATTAACCCAGCACTGCCAGGGCACCACTGCCCCATGGCCCTCAGCACCACAGCTCCGTGGCTTGGAAACCCCTCCTGGGATGGGGGCTTCACCAAAATCTAAGTCAGAATTAGCAGTTCTAAGTCACAATTTCTCAGGCTTTCTCACCCCCACCTCTAACAGCATCCACTCTGAATGTGTATTGTCAGGTTTGATTTATTTTTCTTTCTTTTCAGGGATAGCTGTGGGGTTTGGGGTTGGGGTTTTTTTGAGTCAAAAGCTTGTCCCTGTGTGCTGAGTGTCCTGCAGCAAAGCTCTTGGGATTTTGGCAGAAGTGAGGCAGCCACAGCAGAGGGAGGGTCTGTTGTGAGAGCTAAACCCAGGGGCTCTGTCCCACCCCAGCAGTGTTCCCTCTCTTACTGCCAACCCTTGCACATGAAGCCCTGCCCTCTTCCTTTCCCATACTTTGCCTACTTGTAAGATGTTAATTTTTCTATTGTAGTTAATTTTCCAGATTAATGAGCTGCACAAGTCAGCTGCCCACAGGGAGGAGGAGGAGGGTGGATGCCTTTTGGCAATGAAAAGTCAGTGCATTAGTTCTTCTGTTGGATGAGATCTCCATTATCCCAGCATCTCTCTGTCCAGTGTTTTCCCCCATTGCCACTTCCTTACAAGCCAGGGAAGCCTCTGGGGGTTTCTGAAGGCAGAGAAACTCATTTTCCTTCACTGGGGAGCATCTAGCCCTGCCCTTCAATATTTCAATGACCAATGTATGGGTTAGGAAATTGCTTTACAATAATGCAGGGGAAAAAACAGTTACAGCTTAAATACATCTTGTAACTATAGAGCCCTCATTTGAAAGAACTACCTGTGTGATGGCCATGAAAAGCTGTGAAGAGGTTGAAGAGGTTCATTTTTTTTCCTATTAGCAGATACCTGTTAGCTCTGCCTTCTGTTTGGTTAAAAGAAAAGTGTGTCTCCCTACAGTAAGGTGTTGTAGTCAGTAATTTGTGACTCAAGTATAAAAAAACATTTTCTCATCTGAAGGCTTGATAATGTAGGAAAATAAAGGATCAATTAGTTTCCTGATGTTTTAATGATCCAGAAAATAAAACAATCAGGTCAATTTATCTTGTCCATGAGCCCTGGTCTTGCACCATTAAAGTCAATGGCAGTTTTGTTATTGACTTAAAGATGTACAAATTAAAACTCCAATGTGAAAGGATGCCTTCTAAAAGGCTATTGAAATGCTGGACAACTCACTGAGTTCCTCATCCCAAGTCTCATTAATCAAGTCACAATTGTTAAATGTTTCTGTTATGACTGTTTTCTTTCCTGGAAGAGGGCAAGTCATAGCCCAGTAACTCAGTTTATAGCCTAGAAATGACATTCTGTTGAAGAAACAATCAATGTGAAGATGCCTGTGAGGGGTTGTATTGAACTGAGATTTATCTCCTCACAATGGGCTGTGAATTTATCCCTTCTGCAGTACCTGGTCCCTTCATTCCCTTGCCATGGGTTTAAGTCCTGAGTCTTTTAAGTTTTAAACTGGAGCAGAGAAGGTTCCACCTCAACATAAGGAAAAACTTCTTCCCTGTGAGGGTGGCAGAGCCTGGCCCAGGCTGCCCAGAGAGGCTGTGGAGTCTCCTCTGGAGACTTTCCAACCCATCTGGATCTTTTCCTGTGTGGGCTGCCCTGGGTGACCCTGCTCTGGCAGGGGGGCTGGACTCCATGATCTCCAGAGGTCCCTTCCAGCCCCTCCCATTCTGTGATTCTAAGTCCTTTCAGTCATATCTTATCACCAAGTTGAGGTAATTGTCTCCCTTACAAGGGGCAGCTGCATTTCTGAGACAGCAGAGTTCAGTCTTTGGATCTTTTGTTAGTGCAAACCTGGCCTTTCAGTTCCAGCACTTCCAGATCTCTCCTGTAATAGGGTCTCTGTTCAACTGAACACAGAATTTGCTAGGGCTCCTTCACCATGATATGCAGAGATTGCTCTGAGAGTGAGCTGTAGTGCCCCATGTTATCCTTTAATTACCCTGAAATAACAGTTTTGTTACTAATTACATAATAGTCCCATCCACCCTTTCCTGCAATTAACTTTGCAGTGTCTGACTATTAGAAACTGTGTTGTCATAATAAGGGTAGTTTCCTTTATTTGCTTATGCTGAGTTGCAGAATCTGTAATTATATGCACAGATCATCAATTTTAGACTTGTTTGTATAATTATAAGTAATTGAAGATGAAAGCAATTTTGGAATATGGGACTGGAAAGTGTCTATTGTGGAGTTGGAATAATTAGGAGATGAGAGGGATGATTATCAGTTAAGAAAGGGCTTCGTAATTTGGTAGTAATTTAAATACAAACAAAACCCTCACTACATGAGTTCAGTGGTAGCTTGCCTTGCTTGCAACCAGGGATAGTCAGGTGGACAAAGTTATTCAGCTCTGTGCACATCCAGAATGATTTGGGGTTGGTTTAGTATGTTGAGCAATTAGCACATTGAGAAATGTTCACAATTAACACAGAGAAATTAGAACACAGTTGTTCTCCTGGTAATGTGATTTATGGACTGTGCTCACTGCTGTGAGTACATGTTAATAGTGTTATTAAACTTAAGGATACATTTTATGGCTAAAAAAAAGAAAAGCCTATTAAATAGAAAACCAAATATCATTTCTCAGTATTCATTGTGCATAGGGAAGAGCTTCTTAGTTGAAAGCCAGCACTTTATTTGGAAGAACTTGCTTAGTGCAGAGGCAACAGCCATTGTTCCACTCACCAGAAAGGTATGTCACAAAAACCACAGCTAGGTGAGGTTCCACACTCTGGAGTGGTCCCAGCTTAGACCCCTGGGCTGGATTTTCTGTCTCACCAGAAAGCAGATGCTCTGAACTTGGAGCAGGACCCAAAGGGTTGGAGTTGGGGGCTTAGCTGGGTGGATCAGCAAGCTGTGCTGGTGGGTCTTGCCCACTGGGGCTGCCACAGGTAACCTCCATGGTCCTGCTGGTGCCAGCTGGCTGGTGCTAGCCCTTCTGGGGGCCTGTCAGAAAGATGGGGACAGACTCTCTGTGTCTCTATGGTGTCGATGGAGAGATTTCCATCGTAGGCAGGTCAGTCATTCCCAGCTGGGTGGGGTTTGGAAATGCCACCCTGTGCCATCCAGTTTGTGGAGCACTGACACTGGTGGCAAGTAGCACGAGCAACTCCAAGTTGCAGCCCAGCAAACAGGGCTGCAGCCAGCACAAGCTCTTTGCTTTCATAGTCTTTTCATTTCCAATAAATGCAGCTTATTGGAAAATTAAACGATCTTAAAAAATTGGAGGCTTATTCATGTTGCCCCAGGATAAATATCAAGTAATCAGTGAAAGCTGATGGTAATAAAAACCAAGTAGCATCTGGTAAGCAGTAGTTGGGAGGTGGAAACAGGAGGCTGAAGATGTGAATTGAAGGTATTCCTTTCAGCTCTGGCATCATTCCAAAAGAATTTTCAGGAAATCTTTTCTGATATGTCCCAATGTGCTTTCTCTGTCCTAATAAAGTTACTACAGAATCATAGATATTAGGGGTTGGAAGGGACCTAGAAGATCCTCTAGTCCAACCCCCCTGCAACTTTTGGAAATGCCTCAAGGGAGAAATCTCTTCTGCTCTCTCCCACTCTTAGTTAGGATGCAAAAATGTGATGAGATTCCTTACCTTTCTTCCTTACCCCTGGTTTTTTTTCCCCCCTCCTCCTCTTTTCTTCCACACTGCCTCCAGTGAGTCTGGGGCTTGCAGCTGGCTGTTGGCAGAGTGCTCTGATGATTCCAAGAGCAGATTCTCCCCACACCCAGACCCCCTGGATCTGTGCCTCGGGGTTATTTCAGAACCTTGCATTCCTCTAAGAGACAGTCAGGTCACTTAGAGCCCCAAATAAATGACTTTTAACAGCATCTCACTGTTCTTTAGGCATGAAATTCTTCTGATAAATGATTCCCAGGATTGTGCTTCTTATTATTAGCCTCATTATCATTAACCTTATTATTAGCTTAACCTCTCTCTGTGAACTGGACAGATTTTGAGAAGACAAAAAAGCAATTTATTTCCAAACAGGCAGAGCTTGTAATTCCTTAATATCTGCTAGGGGGCAACATCGGATCAATAACAGCAGCTTTTCAGCCAGGAGAAGCCTGTGATCACTGCAGCTAGAATTCCTCTGCTTCTAAATTTACCTAATTCTAGGTAAATAATAAATTACTCTGAGATGTGAGGGGCAAGAATGACAACGGCCAGGGATCCTGGTTGTGTTTGGATGAAGAGATGCTGATTTCATAGCTTCACACAGACAAGCATTCATCTGCTAGATACTTCAGGGTGCAGAGGGACCCTGCAGGTAAGTGGGATCCTGCACCAGTGTAGTTCCAGTGCCACAGGGAAGTCTGGGGACTAATAAGCAAAGTCCTTTGCAGAAATATAGGCTCTTTGCACCGAGTCTTGTAGTCATTTGCAGGTGGCAAATCATTCCTTGATCTAATGATTGAAGCAGGACACCAGAAAACACCTGCTCTGTGCACCTGAAAAGGTGTTTTGTGTGTATTATGGAGAGGATTTGCAGCCAGGTTTAACACAAGGATAAATTTGTGAGCAGACTTAAGACTGAAGAAATAAAAAAGACTCAGTCTCTTCATAATTAATCAACTTTGTAGGCAGTAGGGTGCAATAAATGCTTGTTAGGTAACCTACTTAATTTTCTATCTTGATCAGCATCTTATGCCAAGCCTGTCCTCACGTTGGGGTGATGGTAGCAGTGACATGTCCTGTTACTCTCTTGCTGTGCTCCAGTGCATTTCCATGGGAAAAGTGGCTGAGAAACGTGTGTGACACCATTAGACAGCTTTGCTTTTATAATATGTGATCATTTAAGAGATCTGGGAATGCAGATTTCATGTTTTTGTTTCCATGCTGGTAGGTGGTTAGTGAATTCCCCCAGAACAGGTATTTTATGAGAGCATTAAACTGGAGTTGCAAGAAAAAAAGAGCTTCATCACAGAAATAATTCAAGAGAGAAATGATAGAAAAAAATCCAGTTTCTTTTATTAAAAGGTGTTTATCACCATCATATCCTTCTGTAATATACAAGTGTTGGGTGCATTTGGCAGAGCATGAGCTTTAGAAAAGGCAGAACAGGCACTGACACAAGTGAGTTGGTTTTTTACTTACCCAGGAAGTCAAATTGAATTCTTCACAGGATCTGGGCCCTGGGGAGTGTGATGAGTGGTTTAATTAGTTTTAAACCATCATATTTAATCAAGCACTGTGCATTTTTAAACTGTTACATTCATTCCACTTCTAGGAAGGCTGTTTCAGATCTTTTTATCATTAGGAGTTTATGAGACGTTGGAGCTTTAGATTCAGGGTGAAGCAAATCTCTTGTAATTGACATCACCGTGCTCTAAAATGAACTGATTATTCTCAGAGCCACACCTTAGACTGAAACTCAGTTTACAAGAGGGAAGAGCCATTTCTGAGCAGAAATTAGAATTGTAAAGCAGCCAGAGTTGGTTTCATGTACGTGACAGGACAGTGGGCAGAAAAACCCCAAAAACACCTGGAACAGTTTAATTTTGCTGAACACTTTTTTTTTTTTTTTTGCTATGGCACAACTGAGATTTTTGTTATATTTTTATTACTTAATTCACTGAGCAGTTATCAAAGCAAAATAATATCTTAACCCCTTACAGTTGAGCTGTATAAGCTTGGATTAACTTAAAGGGAAGAAAAAAGAAGGATAGATGCTCTCACTGTGGTGTGGTTTTTGATTAAGGCAAATGCATCAATCCCAGCTCTCTTGACCTTCTGTGTGGCAGCAGCAGGCTTGCAGAGCCTTGGCTGGGGCTGTTTTCTTGGCTGTGTGAACAGGTTTGAGCTGTGCTGGTGCTGTAAAGCCAGTGGGGCAAAGTCTGATTCTTGTTTGTCCCCAGGGACTGTGCTGGGGCATCCCACAAGGTGCTGAGAGGATCCAGAGCAGATTCTGTGTCCAAGATTAGACTGTGTTGGGGCCAAGTAGGTCCTGCAGAGCTGCTGGCTTCCCTTGGAGGTGTGTACCTGTTCCCCAGCCCTCCTGTGCAGCATCCCTGGGGATCCTGGAAATCACCTCTTCCTGAAATGCTCTGGATGTGTCCTGTCTCCTAGTGCTGCTGTTGTGCTGTCCAAGAAAATGTATTGAACATTTGAGGTCAGTTTTGATATTCTCCTCTCTGTGTATTTTTTTAACAAGCATTAAGTTAATCCTAAAAATCACTTAAGCTGCTTTTTTTTTTTTTTTTCTTTTTTCCACTTAAATGGTTTGTATAGTGGATTACAGGGCAAGTCTTTCAGGGAAGTCTCTTCTTGTTGAAATGGCAAAAATTGTGAAGCATGTGATCCTGTGGGTTTAAACAGGTGGGTTTTTTCCTTCATATTTATAACAAATCTAAATAGCAAATTAGTTGGAAAGAGTCTACACTGTCTAGAAAACAAGGGACAACTGTTTTTCTTTACCTGCTGGGTGGCCTGAGTACTTTGGAATTGTCAGCCTTCAGTCTTTATTAACTGCAGTGGGAATATGATGATAAAACATGGGTGTTGTGGCAAACTGGAGCCTCTTGAAGCAGCCCTAGAGCAACTCCAGTCCTTGCCTTAAAAATGTACAGTCTGAATAGAAAGGATGGCCAAGGAGATGAGGGGAAGGGCTTGCTGAGGGAAAGGTGAAGTGACTTGCACAGTCACCCAACTCATTAATCATAGAGCTAAAAATCCACTTCTCACTGCCTTCAGAGCTGGGTGGAGGTTTTCTAGCCAGGGACAGATTTAAGGTTTGCTGTCTCAGTCCCTCTGATGCAGCTGCAGGATTCACAACATCACAGTAAAATTGATAGTGATGACTTTTCACTGTGTTGCTTCTACCCCTGGATGGAATTAAGGTATCAGATCTGAAAACTGCTGAAGTTTTCTGTATGGAAAAGCTGTCCTGGGTCACTTTTAGGTGCTTCTAAATATAGTGTCAGTCAATTCTCTACCTAGAAAATAAAATAGGATGAGTAATTTCCTCCCCCCCCTGAAACTCTCAAGCCACTTCGGGTTTTCAGGGTGTGTGAAATACCCAGTACACAGTGGTGTGTGCCTGTGGGCTGAATGTTTTACTGACTGGTGTTAAGAGGAGTACAAAGTGAAAGCACCTCAGGTTCATGACTTTGTGGCAGAACAGCAAGAAGCTCTCCAGCAAACTGATTGCTTTTTGTCTACCTGCAAATGCTGATTCATCAGAGTTACCCTGTTCTTTGGAAAGAATTCAAAACAGCCAAGAACTTACACTGCTTCTTGGAGGGAGTTCAAAACACATCAAGAAGGCAAGTGAACTTTTGCTGGAAATCTCTCTGGTTTCATTTCCCTGGTTTCTTGGCATCCTTTGAAAGGGCTGAGTTGTAAAGGAGCTGAGTGTGAAGCACTGGCAGTGCTGGCTCCTCAGCTTTCCACAGGGTACCTCTCCTGCTGGTTCCAGGGAATGGCTTATACTTGCAGCTTAGGACAGGGATGAAGAGCCCCCAGGGGAGGAGTGGACCCCCCCAGCTCACCTGACTGAGAGGAGGTGGGTGCCCCTTGCCTACAAATGTGTCTGTGGACAAGGAGATCCAGAAATCCAGCCTCTGATCCTTTCTCTTCTGATTCACCTGCATGCAGAATAATGCCTTTAGTGCTGCTTATTTTATGTGGAGAATTGGGGTTTGGGAGAAGGAAACGCTGAGGTTTTTCTCTTCTGTGGCACAGTGAAAGCTCCCCAAGTTGGTTAGCTTTTCCCCTCTCTGCTCAGTGATGTATTTACCCACTGAAAAGAGAAAGAGATGATGCTCCCAATATACTTCACTCAGATGCAATTCTGGGAAGTGTTGGCTGGGGGAAGACTTCCAGTGTGAAAGCTGCTCAGCAGTAGGAAGGTCTGGGACTTGCTGCCAACCACAGAACACTGCAGACTGCCAAAGAACCCACAGCCTGCAGGGCAAGGCCCAGCTGTTTCACTCTGCCTGCAGAAACAGGCTTTCCTGGAACACAGGCACCATGGAGCAGGTTGTGAAGCCCTGGAATGTCCTCATCAGCCTCTCTGAAGTCCTGACCAAAGGACCACAAAGGTTTGCTGAGACCAAGGCTGTATCTTGTGGAGCTGCAGAGATTTCAAGAGAAATCAGGTTCCTGCTGCTGTGAGCTCCCCATCCCCTGCTCTGGAGGTACTTCAACCTCTCTTCTTAACAGGACAATCTGCCACATGCCTCTGAGGCACAGGACAGCACCTGAAACCTTTTAGATGTGGTCTGCTTTGTAGTCACTTAATTTTATTTCTCTTTGAATTGAAAGATAGAGGCTTTTTTTTTTTTTTTTTTTTTCCTTCTTTTTCTTTTTTCCTCCCCCAGGACGGAGGGGTTGTAATTTTCCTTTATCTCAGTGGTG